>JANJGK010008296.1:0-12500 GCA_039081455.1 Macrobrachium rosenbergii
CTTACACTTCACTGACAGAGTGACAATCTTGTACACAGATTAGTGGAAGAGCAAACAAATGGAACTTTCACATTAAACTTGCAAACAGGACAACTAAAATTTTTCGTAGGAAGACTCTCGGTAAGGCGATTCAAAAAGAAAAAAAAAAGAGTAAAGGAAAAAATAAAAGTCCTGACATATCCGTGGACCAAACAGGCAAAGAACACACACGCTTTGTCAGTCACCTGTCCATTAAGAAAGTCGGAGAGGTTCCGACCTGTCAAGCGGGTCTTACTAACCTGACATTTTGACGGAAGCGTAAACTGTGACAAAACTGTCGCTTGGATGAATACCTGAAAATGTCACGTGATATGGAAGTTTGCGCCCCGTAGGGAAAGTGTAAGAATCCCGGGGGGAGGGAGGAGGGGGGGAAGGGGGGGTGGCCACCGAGGCTCCCTCCTATTATGTTCCAGTACTTTATGACTCTTTTTTTCTTCTTTCATTCTTTCTTTCCTTTTTTCCATCTTGGATTATTGACGCCGGATCGAAGTTAGCGATTCTCCTTATTCTTTCTTCATTACTTTCGTCTCTCTCGTATTCCCCGGTCGGAACTCTGCTGTCTATTTTGGAAGTCAGTTTGTCAGATTGACATTTACGGTCCATAATAAAAACAGGTATTCGCCTTTTGTCGACTCCCTGGTAGCTGGCAAGTGCATTGTTAAAGGCCACATGATGTTATTCACATCATTGAAACCATTTCCAGGGGAACAACAATGCTGAAATATTCATCACCGAAACCTTACTTTATTCAGACCAACTTTTAGAATCGCTTCGAAACGGTCGGGGGAATCTCGAAACGCCGCATAGGACGCCTTCAATGTGAGAGCTTCTTTCTCAGTGACACGTTAACTAAACTTCACGTGTGGCCGATTATGGTAAATTCAGCACACATGAGAAATCCCTTCAGAGACACCAAAATATTTCCGAAAATTAGTACGGAAATATATTCTTGTACTTATCCATTTTCATACATCATACGATATTCAAAGCATTGAATTATCTCGAAAACTTACAAAATATCTAATTAACTTAATTCAACACGTTTCATGTTATGATCATTTTAGATCAGGATAAAAACGCGTCAATAAAATGTTGCATCCATCACATTACAGGCAGTGATACGAGTAGCAGAAGTAGTTAGAGAACTGACAGCAACACCACCATAATCAATGACTGAAAGTCAACACTATGCAAAATGCAAGATGAATCCTGAAACAGAGGTGGACGACCACTAAATCCAAGGGTACTTCACTCTTCTACTTCACTTTGCAAACAGATATAACAAGCTTTCCATTTTTCTTTATTTTCCTTTAACTTCTCTTGCTTCCTAATAAGCACAAAATTCTTTGAAAGTTTGAATTCCAAGTCAATTGCCCATGTTGGCTTGTTCCATATGAATAGTGTCCATCTTCTGATTAATAATAATAATAATAATGAAGGAACTGGACCTCATATCAATACCGCATCAAAGATCACAAAATACATCAGCTGCCTAGTGCCTCACAGCTGAATTTCTAAGTAACTATACATAGTGGAGATACAGCCTCGAAACTTATTTCTTTCAGTAAATCTTACTTCATTTCAACAGCAAAAGCTTAAACCCCTTCAAGTTTCCATCACGAACCTCAAATCCTACGCTCCAGAAATGACACACCTTAGAGGAGTCGCTACACAATGTAACATTTCATTTATGTGTGTAATTGTTATCCTTATAAAAATTCATTTATTGCAAGAAACTGGCTAACGATCGCGGCCCGAGAAACAAATATTTTCCAGTGGTTTCCAAGCCCGCCAAATCCCTATGAAGAGACGGGACTCACAACACCAATAATCAATACGCAAATGCTATAACCCGAACGCTGTTCCTACACCAAAATTATGCCTCTTCCGTTACATATAATGTAAATGAACGGGCACTGAGGTGAAAATGAAACAACGTGCACTTATTAAAAGTGCAAAAGAAAGGCAACCGTTGTTATTTCGCTTTTTGTAACGCATACAAAACTTGGAAAAAACTAACGACCTTTAAATACAACCAAGGCTCCCAAACCCCTCAGGTCTCGACATAACGACCCGACTCGGCGCACTATCGTAACCTCTAACGCGTGGTGTGCTTTAATCGCCGAAAACATCTGCATTCTGGGCATCCATAACAAGCTGATTAACAGCCCCGGCCCCGGGAACCGCCGACCGGCGCGCGATTATAATACCGATGGCTGATAATTGCAGTCATATGACGGTGTCTACGCTGGCTATTGGCACATTCACGCTCTAGTTAAAGGATATAAAAGGCGGTTAGCAGGGCTCTCAGTTTCACTCGATGGCTCTGGGATTGCTGCGTCTTAAGAGCCGATTTACGAGCGCTTAATCTCCGAGCGCTGAGGTCGTCTTAATTACGAAAAGACAGCGCTCAAGGCTTATATTTCAGGCCGATAGGATCAACCCGATAGACTTCAAACGTTTTACGTACTTAATGTAACACTTGGCGCTTCTTTATTACGAACGTTTATTAGGGAATATTCTTGATACATACTTAATTCTCCTCCCTTTAAGCGGTTTCAGTTCTTCGGTAAAAACAAGTTTGTGCTTCAGTCGTCTTTAATCTATTCGCGTTCTAAGTAATTACATGATTTGACTAAAATTCCACAATTAATAGACATAAAACTGAAATTAGAAAATTCCATAAATTCTGACAAAACAATGTCTCGCTTAACAAACTGAAATAAGAAATCAACAATCAAAATAACATTCAGAGAGCTAGCCAATCACACCACCCATAGGAAAAATTTTTCCTCTCTCTCTCTCTCTCAAACATACATACGTAAAAGGTCAAACCTTGCTCCACAGAATTTCAGATCACAATGACCTCTCAATTCGAATGTGGTTTTCATGACCATAATCTATAATTAACCTGCTATCTTCACAAAAAGGGTGGAAAGATCATATATCCTAAATACCGCTGAAAGGAAAAGGTGAAAAAGAAATATATAATAATCTCACTTTCTCTGGTAAACAATAACTAATATATGTGCATAACTGTAGAAACACATATATATATTACACCGTTTCCATGAAAAACTATAATATATATATATATATATATATATATATATATATATATATTATATATATATATATATATATATATATATATATATATATATATATATATATATATATATATATATTAAACCGTTTCCCTTAAAAAGTACAAGGGCATGGACCTGTTTAATAAGCTTTCACATGGTATAGAGCCCATTTCAAGGACAGAATAAGACCAGAGAGGACGACAATAATGAGTACACATATGTGTGTATACATTTGTATATGTATATATGCATACATATATGAAACATATATATATATATATATATATATATAGTGTGTGTGTGTGTGTCTATGTATGTATATGTTTGTATATACTGTATATATATATATGAATATGAATGTGTATATATATATAATAAATATATATATATATATATATATATATATATATATATATATATATAATAAATATATATATATATATATATATATATATATATATATATATATATATATATATACATATACTGTATATATGATTGTGGCAGCTCTGTGGTATCACCAGATACTTTGCACTGCGTTAGTTCAGAATTCAAAATCTGCTTCCGTCTCATAAATTCTTATTAGCAACTGACATTACTGATACTGTGAGCTTGTTATGAGATAAAGGGTGCCTTGGATGACTGGTACAGCTGTTGGCTCATATTCTCTAGGTCCATGGTTCCCCGCTGAGGTACTGCACTTCAGTCTACCCATCTGTTGATGGGTACCAGTGTCTGTGCTGGTCAGAAAAAAAAAAAGAGCGGTGGGGGTGGGGGCATGGGGCTAGCAACCTTATCCGAAGATTTGATGAAATACCAGAGGTCTGTGCCATTCTGTCGTCATTACCTAAAAAAAAAAAAAAAAAAAAAAAAAAAAAATATATATATATATATATATATATATATATATATATATATATATATATATATATATATATATATATATATATATATATATATATATATATATATATATATATATATATATGTATGTATACAGGTCTAAAACTCCAGTCCAAAGCTAGAGATTATTATTATTATTATTATTATTATTATTATTATTATTATTATTATTATTATTATTATTATTATTAAGGCAAGCTGTAATCCTAGTTCGAAAAGCAGAAGGTTACATAGCCATGGCACAATAGGGATAGAAGCCCATGGGGCATAAGTCAAGTAACTATGGAAATTGAGGTCACTTATCTGTTCAAATAACAGCGCCGCTATTCCAGTGAAATTCAGGAAATCCTCATCGGCAGGGTCGGATGCTGGGTCTCCAAAACTTTCTACGAAATTCAACGCTACTGTTGTCTTTGTTATCTCCCTAAGACCTCATTATAGGTGAAATTTTCACTTCCAAGTACGGTACTTTCTGTTTATACAAATAAAGACTTTAAAGATGTTTTGTCCACCACCTCAAAGACAAACAAGTGAAAGACTGAAAACGAGACGCATTAAAAGATACCGAAACACAGAAAGTTGGCCGTTTTGTCATCATTAAAATTCAATTTACAATTATCCTCATTTATTTACTCTGATTTATCGAGAAAATGACTACTTCTTATTATTGTTGGATCAGCTTTACTGAAGTAAGAACCACCCTACCTGGCAATTAAAAGTGACCAGAGACACCTCTCACTGCCAATCCCTCAAGACCCAAATAAAAATCTAATTCCATGCAAACTCCGCAAGGTCCAAAATGACCCGCTACTGGCAATTCACTGTTACAAATAACGACAAACTCATTCCCCGCTCACCTCGATCAATCCAGATCCGTGGTTACTCCCTTGTTCCTCGTAATTGGTAACTATGTGATCACTCTCGGAAGGCCTGACGTGCAATCATGAGGGCTAAATGGTGCCGCCTACCCGAATGGAGGGTACGGCCCTATTCCGGACGGTTTTTAACAACGTCCTAGAAATCGCCTTTTATGAAGGAGTTCATTAACGACGCTACCTGTTACGCTTTCGCAGCTTCCAGTCCGACGCTGATAAACAATCATTCCACATCGAAATTAACAATTATTCCACATGGAATTTAACAATCATTCCACATCGAATTTAACAATCAATCCACATAGAAATTAACAATTATTCCACATCGAATTTAACAATCATTCCATATTGAAATTAACAATCATTCCACATCGAATTTAACAATCGTTACACATTGAAATTAACAACATTCCACATCGATCTTAACAATCATTCCACATCGAAATCAACAATCATTCCAAATCGAAATTTATAATCATTCCACGTCGAAATTAACAATCATTTCACATGGAAAATGAACATTTTTTTCGTATGATAATAAGGCATGTACTATCATGCACAGTTTTATACCAAAAGGATAGTAGCCTATACAAATACATGCCTTAAATAATTACAAATACAGACGTAATCTAAACCTATTAATTATCTCCTTGAGAATACTGGTCATATCATTGTTTCTGCCGTTGGAAAGAGAGAGAAAGTTTACGTCATTTCATATCCCTTCCAAAAAAAGGTCACAACCTGACAATTTACATCGAAAGGGATACGGTATAAATTACCAGTCACAGCCAGGAACAAGCCAATATTACAAATCTCGAGTTCCTTCTTTCCCTACAAACGTGTCATAAACCCTTATCGGCAACTCATCGCATACATGTCAAAAATAGGTTGAAAACAAATCGAAAACGTTATTGGCAAACGCTGGATAACTATAGAAGGCACTGGTTAGAACTACCAATAAGTCGCTGACTTGCATTCAAACCGTATGTGATATGTGCGAGATAAGTTGCCGACATGTTAGACGTCAACGATATGTTTATGACATGTTTTACAGCAGTGCGGAAACAACCTTAGATCGGCTAACCGTTTGCCAGGAACCACGGTCGACATTTTTTTTTTTTTTTTAGATAAGAGGGTTAGAAGGAAAATGTTTAAAAGAAAAAACTCAAAAACCTTAAATTGAATATTAAAGACCACCTGGAAAATCTGTTATAGAAAAAAAAAAACAGACTATTTTCCAACGGTGCCTAGAAGAGTTTGTCTGGAAACGTGATGACCTAACAATTCCATGCTGGAAACAAGGATCAAAGACAGTATTTTGTCGGAAAATCTGTTATAGCAGACTATTTTCCAACGGTGCCTACACTGTAAAAAGTTAAAGGTACAGAAAGGGTATAACGATGGAGCTAAGGTATATATACAAGGTAAAACACCCCAAGGCTCAAAAATACCCCTCTGCATCAGGAGGCAGGGTATTTTTTGTGAATAATATACCCTCTATTACACTTTGTCTCAAAATGGGCTTGGTAAGTTTATGTGATCATGTCATGAAATGAACTTTTACTCTGTATTAAATCACCACATAGTTACACTGATAGTGTAATGCACCAAAAAAGTTACTAAAAACATATTGGTTTTGAGTTATGGATAGTTTTGAAGCAAGAATTCCTACTACAAAATGCAGTACTTGGCAATTTATATTGTTGCCACGAGTCCCTTGATTACACAACCGCAGTTATAATATATACATCCATATACAGTATATATACATATATACATATATATATATATATATATATATATATATATGTGTGTGTGTGTGTGTGTGTGTGTTACACAGACATACGCATATGGCAGTGTAATATGTTCGTTGTCCCGTAATTGCGCATGTTGCTGCGCGCCGCGACTCGGGAGCCCGGGAAATTTCAATGGTGTGCTATGCAGTGTAGATAAGGTGCTGTGTGATGTAACGCTGTTTTAATTGTGGCCTCTAAGCAGTAATTAATCGTTATCAGGAATATAATATCTACATCGTGAGAAATTACTCTCACAACGATTTTTTCAATATTTTGTGTATTCACTTGTTTCCATAATATTATCCATCTCTTTCTATAGAGTTATTAGTAGCTTATGTCAGTGAAATCTTCCCACCTGCCCAGTTAAGGCGCTCTCACACTTTTAATGTTTTGACGACGACTTTTTAGTGTCGTCGTCACGAATTTTGAAAGCGATAACGGTCGAATTCAACCCACCTCTCCCTCTACCCTACTCTACCGTCGACTTTATCGTTTGTTTACATCTGGGAGGGAGGGAGGGCGCGCATTTCAAGGTCATCAGAGCAATTTTTGGTAGAAGATTTGAGGGGGGAGACGGTGCTTATGGGACCGCAAGCATGATAGTTCTATGAAAAAAGGTCTCAAGATGAAGAATTATGCGACTCGGGAAAAGTTTCCGGAACTTGCTGACCTTCATACAGGTAAGAAGTCTGCTACTACAGTACTGTATATCTGGAATATCAGATTGTCTTATAGCCTAGGTCTACTCTCGTTATGCTATCATGTGTGCATTATCAAATTACATAAACACAAATCTGTGATATTTTAGTGCTTCTCTAGCTTCATTTAGGCTAGTGGCTATACTAGGCTACAGAACCTGACTCTGGTTGTGTAAATAAAGTTAGGACTATTCTATTTTTCAGCGGCAATGCTATGCCTAGACCTATATAGGCTGGTCTAGAAGTAAGCTATTCCTAGCCTAGTTTGAACTACGGCCGACTGTATACTTATTAGCCTAGAGAGCTTGGGTTACCCTAACCTAATTTTTCACACTTCACCTTAGATTTTAAACGTGTAGGCAAGTGTGCAACCCATGCCCTGAAAGAGGACATCATGCTAACCTAGCATGAAACATTTAATATACCTAAATAATTTCTGTAAGGATATTTAGTTCATTAGTTAATAATTTTCATATCAAGCTAAATATATGTTTTTCCCCTTTCAGATCAAGTG
Source organism: Macrobrachium rosenbergii (assembly GCA_039081455.1). Taxonomy (NCBI): domain Eukaryota; kingdom Metazoa; phylum Arthropoda; class Malacostraca; order Decapoda; family Palaemonidae; genus Macrobrachium; species Macrobrachium rosenbergii. Next base: position 7,915 of record JANJGK010008296.1, read on the forward strand.
TGGGCAAAATTTAATAATTTGAAGGGATACTTCATCCATGAATATAAAAAAATTCAGGCTGCTCCAAGTGGTTCATGTGGTAAACCAAGCTCCAAGTGGGAATTGTTTGATTTGATGTCTTTTTTACATGATACAGTGGCTTCACAACCTACATATTCCAGTGACATTAATGAACAAGTAAGAGTATATACATATGTGTATTACATTATTTACATAGCAGTTTAATAATAGGTATAATTACTTGGCATTTAAGAATCAAATTTGCACAATAAACCTGCTGTAGGCCCAGGTAAGCAAAAGTATAAGGTTAGGTCAGTAAGGTCAATAGAAAAATCTAATATTTTTAGTTATGTAAAGGGAATTATGCTTGCCCTTCCATAATCTTAAATTATCAGAATTACTAATGCATCATTACCTAAAACTGATGCATTATACAGCAGTTTATGTTATCAACTTATTCATAATAGAGTAATATATATATTTTTTTTATTTACAGGTAAATCCTATAGATAATCCTCTAGTTATTGAGGTTACTCAAAACACTTTTGATGAATTTCAAATCGGAGAGTCAAGTACGGGTTCTTCAACTCAACCTGTGTCCCCCAGCTTTGACCTTTCTAATGGAAGTTCTGATCGGTCTGTTGCACCAGCAACTTCCGCAACTTCATCTCTACAGAACCAAAAAGCAAGTAACAGTAGTAAGAACAGGAAGCTACAAAATTCATTTGAGGAAGAATGCTTGCAAACCCTCAAAGAATTGGGCAACACCAGTACGCCTAACGACCTAGGTTTCAGTGTGGGAAAAACAGTTGAGGTTTGGATAAGGTCCCTACTAGTAAATGGACAAAAGGTTGCAGCAGCTAGGATTTCCCAAGTCGTCCTGGAAACTGAGTGGGAATATGGCTTACCTGATGATAAAGTAGGTTAACAGTAGTTATCAATTTGGTGCTAAATTCTGTCAGTATTTAATCTCTGGTGGTAATTTGAATTTCAAATACATGATCTGTAAGACCTCAGGCTTTCTAGTCTAATCAAGTTCCTGTAGCTGTAAACATTTTGTATACAATAAAGTTCAGTCTAATCAAGATTGATGTCATGCAGCTTTAAACATTTTCTATGTAATAAAGTTGATTAAAGCAATTTCAGGGTTTGTTTCTCCAGGTATCGCAGGGTACATATTTAAATTCCACATCGCTCTTCATAACTTTCTTAAGTACTGAGGAGTAAATAATAGCAATTGAACAAATAATGAATTTTATTTTAAGATTACTGTATATACAAATGCAAATATTCGAAGGCATATGGGAGAAAATGTCCACTAGTGCATATAGGCTCGTTCATCTTGGAGTGGTACTGCCCCTTCATTATTAAAGTAATAATCCATTAATGTGTTCCTTACATTTTGGGCATCACTGGTACTACGTCCGCCATGTCCAGGACTACTATCCAAACCACTGTTTGATAAACCTCTCTCTTATTTCAGGGGGTGCATACAAATTCTTAGATTGTGCACGGATAGAATTATGTAAAACCACTGTAGCAAACAAAATGTCCTTTACATTGTTTGGACAAGTTTGGATAGGTTTTGATAACACCTTAAATACTACTGAATGATACCAAAGGCATTTTCTGATATGCGCCTTGCTCTTGACAACCTATAATTGAATATAGTTTTTACTTTGTTTAATTCCCTTCCTGGGAAAGGTTTCATCAAATAGGGCTTAATTGGGAATGCCTCATCACCAACAATGACATATGGGCTTTGCTTATCAGTGAAAAGTAAGCAACATGATGATGGGATATTTAAAACTTCACTGTCTATTGCTTCCTTTAGGCTACACCTATCCCAAACCCCACCGTCGCTGGCTCTTCCATTAGCACCTATATTTACATACAGGAACTTGTAAGATGCATCAACTAATGCCATCATGATCATACTAAAATGACCTTTATAATCATGGAAACCAGCACCAGAATGTGGGGGCTTTGCATTTAGCACCCTTTTCCCATCTAGTGCCCCTATGCAATTTGGAAAATTCCATTGCTGGAAATAATGCAGAGCAATTTCATTCCATTCCTCAGGAGTTGATGGAAGTTTTAAATATTCTGTTTTCATTATGTTGTATATGGCTCTGCATGTCTCTGGTATGAGGGATGAAACCAGATTATGGCTAATCCGAAATTGATACCCAAGGGAAACTTGTGATTCTCCTGAAATGAGAGAAAAATTCCCTTAGTAATAGTATAAATATATATATTCCTAATGTACATACTGTAAACCTTGCATTTTTGCCTTGACATATTGTACTACAGCTTATCTGGAATTATCAGTTAATTAATAACCATACTGTCATCAATTATAAAGTTTAAAATATAATAGTGCAACCACAAAATTTACTTTTTTTTTATTATAAATTGTGTAAACACGCAATTATTTTTTAATTATGTTACCCAATTAATAGACAGTATAGCTAGGTTAGGTTAGGTGGTTGTTTTGAGATTGGTAATACTTTACTAACCTAGCCTAGGCTACTTTGATGCCTGCCATTAGGTTGCAGTCTAGTCTGGGTAGCCTTATGTACAATTTTATCGAATACCTTAATCTTAATCTTGGCCTTGGCTAACTTATGCCAAGACCAAATTTGTCCTTTCCTCCCCTGAAAATCCAAAAAATGTACACCAGCCTAGACTAAGCTTACTTTTTTCCTACAGGAATCTATCAAACATGAATAGCAACCCAAAAACGAACAGTGTACAGATACAAAATGATCAGCATCTTTCATGCATAACCTAATTAATACACCAAGCCTAGGATATATTAGCCTAGTCTAGGCATAAACAATTCCAAGTAACATAGCCTACCTGTTGCTAAATAACGAAGAGTGAGGGTCAATCGCTGTGCAGCAGACACAGCTTTCCTCATTTTAGTATCAGCTTTTTCAATGTGAGGTGTCACCAGGTTTAACAGATGAGCGAACTGTTCTTTCGTCAATCTAATCCAGTTCTTCATGGCGGACGGCGTCGACCCTGACGAAGAGGTGGGTGGCGGATGACAATTCTGGCGGTGTGAAGGTGGCCGACCTCTCGGTGTACGTGCGCTTGCAAGGGGCGAACTTGCCGGCCACGTCGTGGAGTCTCTGCAGTGATGGGATGTGGCGATCTTCTGTCACAAGTTCGCCCGGGACCAAGAGGGGCTCACCGTAGGTTTTTTCGGCTGCGGATGGGGTGCTGTCGGCTCTGGGGGTGGTTCTCAAACCGAGGAGGACCCACGGCAGCTGATGTTTCCAGTCCTCGGCGGTGCAGCGGGCCATGAGGGACACCTTCAGGGATCTGTGGAACCGCTCGACCAGGCCGTTGGCAGCCGGGTTGTATGCCGTGGTGGTGTGGTGCGTGGTCCCCAGCAGCTGAGCCAGGGCGGACCACAATTCGGACAGGTTGTGATGTGGTCCGGGACGCTGAAGTGGCTAACCCAACTGGAAAGCAGGGCCTCGGCACACGCGCTGGCAGTGGCTTCTTGCATAGGTGTGGCTTCGGGCCACCTTGTCAAGCGGTCTACCACCGTCTGGAGGTATCTGGACCCGCCTGACGGGGGAAGGGGCCCGATGACGTCGACATGAATGTGGCCGAAGCGGCGCTCTGGCTGCGGGAACTCGCATACCCCGTACTGCGTGTGACGACCCACCTTGCTGGTTTGGCACTGCAGGCACTGTTTCGCCCAGGACGTGGCGTCCTTCTGCACCCCGTGCCAAACACTTTTTTGAGAGCAGCTTGGCCATGGTTCTGCCAGAGGGATGTGAGAGGCCGTGAATTATGTCAAATACCTGGCGGCGGCGTGAGGCTGGAACCAAGGGGCGGGGCTGACCCGTACTGATGTCGCAGAGGACACTTGGGCCTCCGGGGCCGAGGGTCACGTCCCGCCACTTAAGGGACGTGATGGCGGTGCGGTAGGCCGGGGTTTCTGGGTCAGCGGCCTGTTCTCTGGCGAGGTCTTGGTAGTTTACTCCGAGCTGCACTGTGTTCAACTCGACTCTGGAGAGGGCGTCTGCTACAGGATTTTTCCTGCTGGGGAGGTACATGATGGAGCAGGTGAATTCGGCTATGGCTGAGAGGTGGCGGTGCTGCCTGGAAGACCATGCGTCCCCTTGCTTGGTGAAGGTGTGAACCAATGGCTGGTGTGAAGGGCGTCCCCTCCAGGAGGAACTTGAAGTGCCGGACTGCGCAGTACATCGTGCAGAGTTCCCTGTCGAAGGTGCTGTAGCGGGTCTCTGCAGGATTGAATTTCTTGCTGAAGAAGGCGACGGGCTGGGCGGCGCCGTTGATGACCTGCTGTAGGACAGCACCACATGCGATGTTACTGGCATCCGTTGTTAGCTGGAGAGGTGCCTTGGGATCCAGTATATACATATATATATACTGTATATATATATATATATATATATATATATATATATATATATATATATATATATATATATATATATATAATATATATATATATATATTACATAGACATACGCATATAGCAATATATATATATATATATATATATATATATATATATATATATATATATATATATATATATA
>JANJGK010008296.1:15000-27229 GCA_039081455.1 Macrobrachium rosenbergii
TATACACATATGTATATATAATGTATATAATATATATAATATATATATATATATATATATATATATATATATATATATATATATATATATATATATATATATATATATAGATATAAATCGCATTTGTCTCCCACAGTCATTTCAAGGTTTTAAACAACTGTACAAGGTTCATGGTACTGAGAGAGAGAGAGAGAGGAGAGAGAGAGAGAGAGAGAGAGAGAGAGAGAGAGAGAGAGAGAGAGAGAGAGAGAGAGAGAGAATTCTAACTTAATAAAGGAAAAATCATTACGAATTTTAACCTAAGAATGGAATAATCATTGTGGATTTTAAGTATCTTTCCCTTCTACCTTTTACACTCGCACTTTTCGCGTTAATATGGTTTCAAGGTATCATTATCTCACAATAAGATATATCTCCCAGCTATTTAAACGCAGCAGCATCACTTGAATTACCAATAGTTGATCGACATTTTTTTTTTGTATGGGAGAGAGAGAATTTCACTCTCACTGTCACGATCCACCATTACGAAATAAGGGAAAATTCTGCATCACTGCAACACTTAAAAGTTCCCTTAAAAAGCGTTTAGCAGAAAATCTCTATGGTCAACATCACCGCGCTTCAGAATCCGGAAAAAAAAAAAAAAAAAATCACAGTTCGTCATGGCGCCAACAGAATCAGTCGCGGTAAAAAGACTGCCCATTAGTTAAAGAAAAATGTCCACAACAAATATGGACAAGACAAATACCGTCTCACTGAGGACACCTGGCTTTATTGGGGGCTCAATCAAGCTGAGACGACATCGACATTTTCCTGTTTTAATGCAGTTTGCAATAATGAAAACATGAAAAGCTTATATTACTGCACAGTTTCTATTCAATAGTTTTACACGTTTACAACCTAATTAAATAGTGAACCCTATCAATAAAACAAAACCCGAGGCTGCCAAGCATACGAAAAATATCAGATCAGGAATAAAAAAAACAGTAATGAAATAACTGTAGACTGGAAACTTTTTTTTTTTATTACGGAAGATTATAGACTGCAATCCCAACAGCACAAACACTAAGGGTTATCAAAGAAAATTCACGCAATAAATACAGATACATATAAATTTTCTAATAACTACGCAAAAGCGAAGTATAAAATATAAAGATAAAAACACATAAACGATGGAGGGATCAAATTTCAAAAATGGTCGAACGTCTCGTAAAGATAAAACTGACAAGTCATTAGATGTGACTCCATGGTGGCTTGGGGGTTTGAGATGTTCAGCTGGTTATCCCTCCAAATATGCTCAGTTACGACCAGTGAAAGCGTGGCCCAGAAGCTTGCAGAGGCTTCGTTGAAAAGAAGAGAAAAGAAATCATCACGATCTTGTTTTATGCTTTTGAAAACTGTCAATTCATACAACGTTCATTTTGTACAAAATACACAAATACCCAGCAACCAACAGAGAGAGAGAGAGAGAGAGAGAGAGAGAGAGAGAGAGAGAGAGAGAGAGAGAGAGAGAGAGAGAGAGAGAGAGAGAGAGAGGGTATCTGTTCTTCTGTCATACTCTGACCTTTGCTTTAAATGCCTCGTTCCTGCATGTACTTTCTTTCTCGCTTAATTGTTGCGCTTACTGTAAAAAGTTCGCAGGAAACGACACAACCACATTTGCGCGAAGTTCTTTCAGTGCAACAGATTACTTGTTAGCACTTCTTTTAATTACAAAATCGACCCTAACTAAAGAATACGACAGGAAAGTAACAAGGGTCTGTAGACTCCATGGTTCATGCAAGTTCAGGGAAGTCCTGCAAGAAACCTTAACAATTTACGGATTACAACGCCCACCGACCCATAACTTCAATCGAATCACTTCAAGTGCCCATTAAAGAAATTTAACACGAAATTTACGAGTGCCCTCTCTACCATCAATACCCACAAACTCGAGCCTTCCATCATATACCAATTATGGATGAGAAATTTAAATCAATTTGGAAATCGGGGAATATTCGGACCCAAAGAGCCAACTTCCTTATCTGGTCTTTTGGCCTGGTATCCTGTCGCCGCATAAAGTCATGAAACAGAACAGCGAGCGAGCCACAGAGCAATCTCAGATCTGGCTAATTCACCCAGCGTCTCAATTACTGTACAATAACATTGCAATTAAATCCAAAGCATTTTAGTGCCATATCGTAAACAGCAATTGCATGCAAGGCAGACGCAAATTGCACGCTTTCAAGATTATAAAGCAGGTTGAACCCGACCCTAAAATACCGGGCCCAGAAGAAAGAAATCACCGCTCGTATTAAATAGATCTACCATCATCTAGTGGCAGCTGAGTCTGCTTGATTATTAATGGGTATTTCTTTGACCCGCACGAAGGCGGATGAGCTCCACAATGACAGGTAAAAATCCACTGAATATACATTCAGTCGCTATTGCCTCGGATATTGACTTCTAGCTCTGAGTCTTCTTGTTAAAGGTTAGACACTCGATCTTATGACAACCGAAAATTAAAGATATGCAAGGTTATATAAATTTAATTCCTGATATATATAAAATCTGAAAAGCTTAAAAGAATCTGATCACGAAATAACAGTTTAAAATGCAGAATTATTTTACACTGAAAAAATGATTTAATCACATATTAACAGATATTTATAAGGGGTGAGATACATTCATGTCCTACAAGAAGGTAAAAAGATAAGAATTCGATTTTATAAGAAATTCTCTAAATTTGGTCAAAGGTAAGGTAAGAAGGTAAGAATTGGAGCCTGAAAGAAATAGATCTATAAATCAGGTCAAAGTTCAAAAACAATTAAAAGCAAAACTCGAAATGGACTCAACCCTCATTTTGATGTCCTGCCGTTTGCATGAGAGGGTCAAGGTCCATTGCAATGGTAATTAATAAAAATTATTATCAGATTATGAAAAATTGCCCAGTAATAATAAGCCGAGTGTAAATTCTTTACAAAATGTGGAAGGAAAGCTGCAACACAATCCCAATTTATAAGTGTAAAAACTAGCGTAGGAAGAACTGGAAGCAAAAAAATTATTTGAAAGCTTACCTGTTTTTAAATTTCCCCTGCTTGGATTCCGGAAGAGAGAGAGAGAGAGAGAGAGAGAGAGAGAGAGAGAGAGAGAGAGAGAGAGGTCGACGACTATACGTTTATTTTGGTAAACATTTCGACTTTCCTTCAGTGGAAAAAGAAAAATCGTATCTCGTTTTTCAATCTGCATAACCATTTTATGAGGCAGTAGCAGTAGCAGTGGGCAGCCAGAGAATACAGGGCCACAGTTTAGGCAATACGTTTCTCATCATAAAGAATACTAGCGTGAGGGTGTAAGGAATCCCACAAAGGTCAGATATGTGTGCGTCCTTTTGAAAAAATGATGAAGGGCGAGGATCAAGCCTAAAGCTGTGAAGTTTTACAAAGTTGATAGTTCGATAATGCCAAGATATATACGCCACAACGCTGGTAACTTCAGGAGAGAGAGAGAGAGAGAGAGAGAGAGAGAGAGAGAGAGAGAGAGAGAGAGGCACTAGCCAATTCTTCTTCCTGCATACAAGTTGCCGCCCGACGAGAGAGAGATCGATAAGAACATATTGGAGTATTCCAGTAGGCTTTGAGGGCGTCTGGCGGATCATCAGCCGCTTAAAGTGTTTGAGTGAGCTGTGGGCGGTTGGGGCAATCTGAAACGTGCCGGACATTTGGTGGGCGTGTCTGGTGATAGAGTAGAAGGGCGTCGTCTGGAAAGCCCCCCTTAACGCGATCTATAAATACCTGCTTTGATGACAAGATCCATAATTCAAGGCACCCGACACGCTCTTATCCGGACTCCCTAAATAATGGAAATTGTTGTTTATTGCCCCCCGTGGTTTTTATGCCTTTTTATACTTGTTTTTCTTTCTTCTTGCTGCCAGGTAGTGGTTACTACCGATCAAAGTGGTGGTTAGCACTGGTTAAGAAGCCTGTCAGTATAGGTCGTCCTCGTACATCAAGAGGTACTCGTGCCAACAGGCGTGTCGCCGACCTCCCCCCAACCTCCCCCTCCTCCATCTTCCCCCGGGTATCAAAACTCCACTGCTTTACAATCTCGGTCAAGATTTCGATTTCCTTCCCGAATTTATTTTGGTTATTGGATGATTTTAATCTTATTCGTAGCTTCTGCACGGATTTCAACATTTTCCATCCCTGCTAAATGTTGAATTAATCATTTCGAGATTGGTATCAAAAGCAGCGAATGCAAATATACTATTACACCTGATGCACCACTGTTGGTTGGATGCAATTATTATACTCGCATTTGCATGCTAGGAAGATTTCTCAAGCGGAGGAAGGCGCCTTCGGAGTCTTGAAGAATGATTTCTCATTTGTTTCCCATTGGCACACTATATAACTCTCTCTGTTCTTGACCTCGCCATTTCAAGACTTTCTTTCCCTTGAAAATGACATTCTATATTAGTTTCTTCCAAGTCGCAAACCTTAAAAAAAAAAAGATAAATAATAGAAGACCGCACGTATGAGGAGTCAGTAAAAAGTACATAGAATACAAAACACACAAAAATTCCACCATTACACAAGTCGTTTACTAGTCACAAAACTAATTAAAAAATTAATCCAAGTGCAGTTGTACGATGTTATTGTGTGCAGTCAGTAAAATACGGTTATATGTTCTAATAAAACCTCTGGAATACTGTTGCTTTCGTTCCCTTATTGTTTTCAAGAAGATAACTGTAGATAGTGAAAGCAAATGTAAATAGTAATAGCAGCAATAATAATAATACATAATAATGTTAGATGAGTCGTCTTCATAGCATATATTGAATAAGAAGGGATGAAAATGTGACTAATGTGCAGAAACGCGTTTTGAGACGATCTGATCACGTGTAGCGATGGAGAATGATATATCTGAGGAGAGGTGTATAATTCGAAGTATTAACTGGGTGGAAGGATGAGAGAAACACCTAGAAAGTTATTAACTACATCTAGTCGGAAGCGTGTTATAAGGGAAGGGTCTTGATCATCCAGGATGGTTGAAATCTGCCGGCATGGCTACGGATCTTTCCTAGATAGTGACCACCACCCCCCCTCGTGTTTTAACCCGGTATGTATCCACCTTTGCGGCGTATTTAGTACAAGCCCGTTGGGGATTACCGTAACAACATAAACAAAAGACTGTAAATATCATTAGAGATAATGACCCCCAAGAAATATTAGCCCTAGATGAAGACCCCCGAAAACCCTTGGGGTCACTATCTAGGAAAGATGCAAGGTCATAGTGTGTGTAGATGCACTACTGGTGATCCTGATGGTGTGAAAGTTTGCTCTAGGGGGTTCAAGCCTTGCTCGTGCAGTTATGGATGGACGTGTCACTGATTGTCAGTGTGTGTGTGTGTGTGTGTGTGTTTTTAGGGGCACCAACTCTATTTAGGGAAGCTGTTTACCGATGAAAAAATCAATACACACACACACACACACACACACACACATATATATATATATATATATATATATATATATATATATATATATATATATATATATGTGTGTGTCTGTGTGTGTGTGTGTGTGTGTGTGTATGTTTGTATATAATGTATGTACGTGGCCGAATATTTCTCTAGCCACAAGAGGTCATTAGAATGTACATGTCAATGTCCAAGTACTTACTCTAATCCCTATTTATGCCTAACCCCAATCTAGCACTTCTAAACTCCTGCAAACTTTGATGAATTTATGGTGTTTACAACTTTCAGGAGCCAAAACCCTCATTTGTATGCAAGGACAAATCCAATCGCACCCTCCGAATAAATATCAAATGATTTCGAACTGAAACATTTTGCTGCCCCTTTACCTTCTTCTGAACACAAGTGTAACCGAGGAGACATGTATGGCATAACTACCAAAACACATGTTGAGGACAGTGAGATTCAAATGTTATATTATTTCTCTTCTTAAGCATGAAATCCAATGAATTACATTATTATTATTGTTATTATTATTATTATTATTATTATTATGGAGACGAACCCTATTCATGTAGAACAAGCAAACAGGGGCCACTAATATGAAATTCAAGCTTCCAAAGATTATTGAGCTTAATAGGAAGTAAGAGAAGGTAAGGAGAAATACAGAAAGAAGAGATCTCATTTATTTAAAATATACCTAATTTGCTGACAAAAGCAGTTAGTTATGGTTTGCTTACTTTGCCATATTTTTCCTAATTTTACAAACTTCTTTTTTCCTATTCAAGAAACATCAGTGTTAAAATGGAATGCCCTGTCAGAAAGCAGCCTTACATTTCACACTGCCTGATCAAATTTAGGGCTATATTTGAAAGCACAAGAATGTTTTTTTTTATCCGATTTCACTTCAAGGAAAACTCAGAAGTCTTTCAGAGGAGAAATGAAAACAGCTGGTGAAAATTAAACGCACAATCACTCTAGTCAAACTAAGAAATGATGACGAGAAAAAATAAATGGAGATAACTCCAAAGAATGCGATAAACGGAACTTGCGTCTTGAAGAGAAAAGTTCCTGGGAAACCAGAAACTCAAACAGACAGAATCCACTAACAGAATTTTATTCCTACTCTGAATCTCCTCTCGAAATGTCATCTACTATTGTATGACTTATCATCTAAGCAAACAATGAAATACTGTTATGGGCATAAACAATATTATAACCCCATTGCATCTCTAGAAATTACCATAAACAAGCTGGTCAGTCTCGTTGCCACAGCAATGATAAAAAACGAATTCCGAGTTCGGTTCTTATATTTTCTGGCCTGGAAATTAAGATATTAAATGTATTCCCGTTTTCGTTTCTAACTGACACTGCATATGATTGCTAAGTCATGGGGCCTAGAACTTAACACTGATATGCAACCCCGTATTGTAAAAAAAAAAAAACACACACACACACACACTTAGGAATCACCATACTTTAATATTTCATGGAATACTATCTACAAAAATTAAGCTGAGTTAAATATGTTCCTGGGTTATTCTGATCGCGGCCCATATGCATAAATTCTTAATACGAAATATGAACACTTGGTTGAAAGAAGAAACCAAGGTAGAATGACTTACAAAAGAGGCGCGATGCCAGTAATTACCAACGTAATTTCATTATTATTATTATTAATTAGAAATGGCTTCATTTGATGGATTCCACACAGCACTGCAATCTGGGCACATAGTTCAAAGCTCCTTTTGAGATTTTCCACTTGGCTAACCACGATCGTAGAGATCAGAATCGGAAGATTTAGGAGCAGCAAAGCGAGCATTAGGGTTTATAACAATAAAAGGATAGAATGAAACTCGGACTCAGCTCTTCGAATTCAAGCGATGGAGATCATTACAATTTGAATAGATAAAAGCCTCAGCGGCCAGAATTAAAAGCAACGTCATCTGCTCTACGATCGCCCGACTAAGGTCTACACCATAATTACATCTGCTATGCTTGTGGAGAGGTCTAGCGTTTATTTATATAGGAGATTGTGTCTGTGTCTGTGAGAGAGAGAGAGAGAGAGAGAGAGAGAGAGAGAGAGAGAGAGAGAGAGAGAGGTGCAGTCGCTGTACTAATTTCTAATAATGCAGGCGTTCAGTTATTATATTTACCAATATTTCAAAAATAAATAACTTACCAAGCAGATAATATACCAGAAATTTACTCTAAATAAGCGAGATATTGCCTCTACTTGTCCATTTTCGTCAAAAATCAGATTGCAATATGACTAGGAGACCACCAACGCATCAGAAAAGCTTATGCTGTTCGGACTCTAGTTTCCGGGTGAATTAAGGATGCATGTAAAGCAGGCAGTCATCTGAGCGCTCTGCCTCATTTAACAGTAATTTAAAATATTCTATCTGCCGAATTAGGAATCAATACCGATAAATAAAAAAAAAACACACCAGGCATCCAGAGAAATTTCTATGAAGGCAGAAAAATCTTGGTGGAGGATCGGATCCCGTTTCCTCCACTTTGACTTGTGTTCCTTCAATTCGTTGATTTATTTATTTTATTTTTTTTTTTTTTTTGGGGGGGGGGGTGATCGCAAAGATCACATTTCACTCTGGACTTTCGCTGCCAAATCCGGCAATAAACATCAACAAGTATGTTAATACAAACAGTTTCTTATGCATGTTAGGTGTTTTAACTGGTAATTATTTAATCGCTAGTTAAAACGCTTAACACGAATAAAAAAAGTATTTGGTACTTAATACAGATTGATGTTTCTTCTTGGATTTAGTAGCTAAAATCCCGAGTGACATAAATAACTGAAGACTAGACCTACAGTTAGAAGAACTATGCTTCTGCTTAGTCAGGTTTTCTAATAACGGTGTTGCCTGATGACCACGGAAAAAATTTTTTCTGAAGTCATCTTTAGTTGCAGTGTCTATATGTAGATTGTGAAAGTGACGTAATGCCGAAATTACTGGTATTTCAAAGGCAAAAACGTAATGAAATCACAAAAAGGGTAGTAAAGCGAAGCCACAGGAGACAAAGGAAGGGTAGGGTGTAGTGCTTTACTCCGCAACCTGATAAATTATGATAAAAGCAAAAAGCAGAAGTAGGAGTCCTTTTTCAATCAGTATAGTAAGCCAAAAATCGACATCAGGATCTCCGGAACGGGTGAACGGATTTCGATGAAACTTGGCATGGTTAGAGACCTTGTTGGGAAACCTCTAGAGCCAGAGTTTCATACCGGTCGGTTGAATATTTCCACAGTTATAAAGGGCCAAAATCGGGATTTTTGTGTACTCCGGGTAGCTGGGCTTTGCTAACCGCCAGCTACCGTGGCAGTTCATCTGTTTACTAACTAAAGGCAGGTACTTTACCTTCATGAACAAGTACATCAGATTTTTCCATCACTTCCTTGAATAACAAAAAAAAAATGAATCAAGTACTCTAATATTTTGTCAAGACAGAGCAAACTTTCATTCGCGTCAATTTGAAACCTCTGTCTTAAACTATCAATGAGATGTACAGGGTTCTTTTTGCAATAGGAACCATCTGGCATGCTACGGTCAACTAGTTCCATGAAATTCTGAAACATCTGGCGAGGTTAATGGGGAAGTTGGTTCCAATGTGTAAGTAAATACTGTACCAGTATAACCAGCGAATATCTACGACACTACTGCGATTTTATGTGCAAAAACCTTCGGCCGATTCAGTGAATTATTTCCTTAAACATAAGATAATAATAACACCGTCAATAAAATTCAAAAGCTGATTTTCACTGGTGGAGGAAGTTTTCGCAAAGCGTAAAAGAAACGAACTGAATTAAATGCCACAAACTGATAGTCTTTTTCTATTGTGACAGCCTCGATTCCATATTAACATTGCCCAATTAGATTTTATTCTAATTTTTTCAGTATTAATAGATTATATCAATAATGCAATAAACAACAATAATACAAAAGTAACTAACAACCTCGTCATCATTACCATTATTGGAAAAATAAAGTCCGCAGCAGTATGTATATAACAATATACAACATATCGTACATACTACTGCGGACTTTATTTTTCCATTTAAAATCACGAGAAAGTGATTATATCAGATTGCCATCATTATTATAAAAAAATCAATAATAATAATAATAATAATAATAATCCTATCTATAAAAATAATAGTAATAATATACAAATAAACTGTAAGTAACAAGTCTGAAGTGGACTGGTCTTGCATAAACTGTTACGCAACCATATACCAATTTACCACTTCATGGACACGCACGCCAAGGAATCAATAAGGATCTGATCATAAAAGTAGCCATATTTTTCATAACAAACGAGGCGTGAAGGAAAACATGGAAGCTTTGAATAATCGTAAGTTAATGAGTCATAGAAGCTCACTCGTTGGAAATTGTCTATTATGTAACTCCGAATGAGACGACCTCAAATCTGAGAGAGAGAGAGAGAGAGAGAGAGAGAGAGAGAGAGAGAGAGAGAGAGAGAGAGAGAGAGAGAGAGAGAGAGAGAATTAAAACCTTCCAGCTGAAGAAAAGCCACGAGATATGAGCTACAAACCGAAGGCAAAAATGCGAGGCTTACGAATCCAGCTTTGCGGGAATAACCAGAATCATTTTTGAATTCCTGAACAGTTTGATTCCCAAAAGTTACAAAACACGTGAAAACTTTCATTTTTCAGTGCTACTGATCTTACCATATGTTGTCATTTCGGAGAAATAAGGGTAAACTGTATTTATCTTAACATAAGTCGTCATTTCCGAGAAATAAGGGTGAACTGAATTCTTCTTAAGGAATTCTAATAAATCATCTTTCCTAGTTCGTTCATTAGTTCAAAGGGGGGGGGGATGGTATTGCTTAGTGTAAAATCAGAATACCTCAGTTTCCGTCTGTACCGTCACTGATACTAAATATATTTCCCTGAAATATTTTCTTATTAAGCTACCTTATTTTCTTATCGAACTGTAAGCATTTTTTTTTCTTTGACTAACTTACTGCATGCTTTTAGCATCTGGATAATGCAGTACAATTCAGTGTAAATAAACGCAAGCACCTCTATCTGACCGATACTGACGTTGAACTTAAGACCCTCGTCTTTTCAAAGACAAATGTGATATAACAAATTATTCCGCGCCCAAACTACGTTCCTGATCATCTTATAAATGCATCCAGTATTTTTGTTATTTTCTAACTCTAATGTATTTAACCATTCTTACAAATCTTATTCTATTTCTTCTTTCCGTGATTTTTACCTTCACTTCGTCTCATTGATTTCCACCATGTGTCAGCTTAAATGGTTCCAGAAGGCTGATACGATGATTATAGGTCATTCTCTTTTACTAGCATGAAGGGACTGTTGCTTTCGTAACTCGAACTCAGATTCCGGAGTCTCTTATTGCGAATAGGCCATAACCTGTTTACACGAAGTATATTGTCTTTATCTACTTTCCTGTTGGAGAAGTGAGCATCTCACCACCTTCTGCTACTAACTACGCCTATTTTATATCTGCTCTCCTTAACTTTTCGTACTATAAACAAATCTGGTAATCTGACCTAACCTCCCAATGAAAAAATCCCCAATAACCACTTTAATGCCATTTTTTTCCACTTTATAAAAAGCCTACTTTCTCTTTTTTTTCTAAAAAAATTCTTCTCTTGGTAATTTCAGTGCTCCGGATCATCGTATCCTACCCCATGCAACTCCTACGCCATTCCAAATATTCTCTGCGTTTAAGGAAGCTGCCCGAACCGCACTGTACTTCTGCACAATTTCCCAAGCAACAAGAAGGCTCCTTTGCTCTGCAACATTCCCCTTGAAAACACAAAACTTGCTCCCATCCCTCACAAAGGAGACTACTGTAAATTATTCCAAATTACGCGTTCCATTTAAATGTCCATTTCTCTACCGCCCTGAAACCTTCTTTCCTATGTTGAGGATAAGACTCCTTTAGACCAATTTTCTATTTCTACTTTTACTCCTTCCTTACTTTCATGCGTTTCTATCTAAGCTCTTTTTATCTGTTGTTGACTCCATAACATCTTTTCAATTCCCCATTTTTATTGGCATACCTGCATAACTTTTTCTTCTGCAGATACCAGCAGCCAATTAATGGCGTTCTCGGTCTTTTACATTTCAAACTGCTATTAATGATCAATTAATTCGGGTCTTGATAGCATTCCCGAATACGGATTCTGTCTCTTCTTCAGTCCAACTGTTCATATTCTGTCATACGAAAATGTAACTGAACATCTCACTTCCTAACACTTCCACCTGCAATTTGTAGTCTGCTATGTCTTGGAGAGATAAAGGAAGGGAAACTGCTAAATAAGCCCCAAAATTTTTTAAGATTCGCTTCAAGGTTATTAAAGCTTTTACCCTGGCCTTGTCCTTACCTGTTCGAAAAGGGCTCTGAGGTTTAGGGTGTTGCATGTTTAGATGCTTATCTTGACAATTCTAGATTAATAGCAACTGGTCTAATCCATGAACAGCCTTCACAACTAAGCTAGATCAATATTCTTTCCATCGACAGATGGCTCCCCTGTTTCAGCCAATGCTTCGACAACATTAATGAGTCGAGTCACTCCTCTTACCCACTTCGTATGGTCACTCAATCCTAAGAATATATCCTTTAACGACTGTTCCTTGCCATGTACTACAAGGATCTGGAATTCTCTTCCTGCTTTGGGTTTCCTTTCCAATCACAGTGCAATATTCCTTTCTTAGTGAAAAGGGCTGCAATACCTTTTTGGTGGTTTGGCTCAACT
>JANJGK010008297.1:0-27224 GCA_039081455.1 Macrobrachium rosenbergii
ATTCTCTTTCTGTTGTACTGTAATTTCTTTCAGCTGCATTCAAAACTCTACTGGCATAGTACACAGTCCTCATCCTTGTTTTATCCTTTTGCATCAAGACAGCACCTAGTCCTGTACTTGAAGCATCACAGGCTAAGTATAATTCCTTCTCGAAGTTTGGATAAACTAGGATAGGATCTGTTATCAACATATCCTTTAGTGTTTTGAACGCTGTTTCCTGTTCATCTTTCCACTCATAGTTAGCATCTTTCCTAGTTAACTCAGTTAATGGTTTTGCTATTGTAGCAAATCCCTTCAAGAAAGGTCGATAATACCCTACCATACCTAGGAATCTTCTTAGTGCCTTCAAATTTCTTGGGGCTGGATAGTCCACAATAGCCTTAATCTTTCCTTCTTGCATTTTCAAACCATGTTCACTGATAACATGTCTTAGATATTCTAGAGATTTCTTCCTGAACTGACATTTCTTAATTTTTACCTTTAATCCGGCCTTTCTGAGCCTATCTAATACTAATTCTGTTGTCTTGAAATGACTCTCTACATCCTTACTAGCAATTATTACATCGTCAAGATAAACCGATACGTCTTCAACATCTCCTAAGATTTGCAGCATTAAACGTACAAACGTTAAAGGAGCAGAAGTAAGACCAAACAGCATTACCTCGAATTGCAAATGTTCTTTGTGAGTACTGAATGCCGTGAGATGCTTGGATTCTTCATCGAGAGGAACTTGCCAATATCCACTTAGTAGATCGAGGCTAGAAAAAACCTTGGCACCTCCTAATTGAGCTAACATGTCATTAATGACTGGCATTGGCCTTCGATCAGGGACGGTGTGGGAATTCAATTTCCTGTAATCGATTACCATCCTCCAACTACCGCCTTTCTTTGGAACTAGCAGTAAAGGTGAATTATAAGGTGACTTAGAAGGAATTACGACTCCATCTTCCTTCATCTCCTCAACCATCTCGTCTACAATGGGTCTTTGACTTATTGGAAGTTTGTAGTTAGGTACATAAAAGGGTCTAGTACCATCTTCTATGACTATTTTGTGCTGCAGGACATCTGTCCTTCCTAACTTATCTCCTGTTACCGCTACAACATTCCTATATTTTTCTAATCTCTGTATTAACCTGTCCCTACAATGAGGAAAATCTGTATTATTTACTTCCCCTTCTAATTTAACTCTTGTGTCAGCCACAGAGACAAATGCTTTTTCACTTATGGTTAGTAAAGGGTTAGTAATCACATTTCCCTTACAGAATTCTATGCCAGCATGCAATTCTAGTCTCTTGTCAGAATAATTATACACATAAGTCGTACAATTTCCACCATTAAGTCTTACTAGGGAATTGTCCATTTTCACAAAGTCTGGTAAGTCTTCATTAACTAATAACACATTTGTATCACCTAGGTTTTTATCTGTTATAATTCTAAGATAAACCTTTGTCAGACCTTGTGGATGCAGCATAACGCTATTATTTAATCTAAATTTTACAAGATTATCATTGGCAGTACTAACTAAGCAGATTTCTTCTGCATTCTGTACATCGGCAGTGTAACAGACATCAGTATCATCTGAACTTTCATCTTGTGGTATCACAGAACTTATCTCTGTCATTTTCAGGTTGCCTAACAGCAACACCTCATTGAGATACTTCTCTTCCGTATCTTCTTCTATTATTAGGTGACTACCTTCTATTAGCGTGTCAGGATTGTCAGGCTGGGACAAAGAACTAAGTTCTTCGGAGGTATCTACTTGTTGTGCACTTGAGTCATCTGGTTCATACCTGCTATCTGAGAATTCCTCCTGAGTGGCTTCTAGGCTTTGAAAAGCAGTTTGACTATCTTCTCCTATTTCTTCTATCATTGAATTTCTACACACTGTCCTACCCGGGTTAGCATTAAATTCCATTTCTATCTGTTGGATGTCTACTTCTTCAGATGAGGCTGTCTCAGGTAAAGTGATCAAGTTTATCTGAAACTGTTCCTCTTCTTCAAGAGAGCAAACATTTCCTCTATCAATTTCCTTGATAGTTGTTCTTCCATTGCTACAATCTAGTGTAATTCCACATCTTTTCATAGCCTGGAAGGAAAATAGAGCTTGAGCTGGAAAATATATCTCTTCCAACACCACAAACTCTTCCCTGTATTTCTTATTTAGAATTTCTATCTCTAAATTGACATTGCCTATAGCCCTTATTTGCTTTCCAGCGATCCCCTTTATGGTCCTATAGGATTTTCTCATTTGGGAAAGCTCACAACCTATATGTTCTGTTAAAGTGCCTTTATCTATGATACTTACAGTACTGCCTATATCCAACAATATGGAACTCAGTACACCTTCTAAGTGTACTTGTATGATAGGCAACTCTTCCTGACACGTATTAAAATTCCTTACAGAAAACAATATTTCATTACTTCGAGTAATGTCTGTTGGGGATACATCCTTATTCAATGTCACTATTTCTTTCTGTAAGGATGGACCTTTCTGCTGCGCTCTCTGTGATTGTCACTGAGAATCCCCTTGATTTGGGTTACTGGGGGAGGTATTCTGATTATTAGGCTGAGTATTGTGGTTATTTTGAGACCCCTGAGAATTTCCCTGTCTGTTGTACCAACAGTTCTGGATTAAATGTCCTATCTTATTGCAATTCGAACACCATTTGTTTCTTCTACAATTCTGTGTTGTATGGTTGGAATAACCACAATTTCCACAATTTTGTCTCTGCCTATTTGACTGTGGTCTATTATTCCCTGAATTTTGGCCTTGACTAGCTCCCCTCTGTCCAGGATTCCTGTTATTTCCACTGTTACTTCCATTAGTTCCAGTGGTATTCCCATTGTTACCTCTATTTGGCGGCCTACCTTGATTGTTTCTGTTTGATTGATTAAATCTCCTATTGTTGTTCCCACCGTTTCTATCAAAAGAATTTCTGTTTCCCTGATGCCTAGACCTAGTTTGCCCTGATTGGTTTCTACTGGACTGATTGCTATTATTTCTTGGGCTTCCACTAGCTACGGTTCCCGTAAAATCTGCACTACTACTTGATGAATTCTGTTTTACTTTCCTTTCTATGTACATCAAGGTTTGTACAATTCCATCATTTGGCTTCCTATCGCAGTACTTCTTTAAGGCTACTCTTTCTTCCTTACCCAAAGCATCGTAGATTGGTCCTAATGACATATATCTAAGTACCTTGGATATACTAGCTAAATCTGTTTCACCATCACCAAAGTCATCCTTCCTTCCAACAATAATTCCTACAGCTTTCATATCTGTCGTCACTCTATCTATAGCTTCTTCTACTCTAGTTGCTAAAACTAAGTGATTATCCTCATATTTCTGATGATGGAAAGTTCCTATGTTGTACCATGGATCTTTCTGTGCTTCTGGTTGCCAAAACTGTAAGCACTGTTTCTTGAATTCGTTAAACAGAGTAATTTTCCTAAAAAGTACTGAATGAAGAACTGTATGTGCATCACCATGTTCCATACTAACATACAAGAATGCTTCATCTACTCGTATTTTCTTTCTCTCATCTGTGATACCAGCAGCTGAAATTCTGCTTTCTGTGTCTGCCAACCATCGATTTACACTATATTCTTCTAGTCTACGTTTATCTACATTACTTGGGTCTACTGTTCCACAAAATCTAGTGGCTTGGGTGATTACCGCGGCTTGTGCCATGACGTAGCGTCTAGGTACAGTCGAATTTGTTGGGTTAGTGGTTACAACGGAAGTGTTAGGCGCACTATTTGTCGGTAAACTAAGTGGGGGACCCTGACTATGAGAACGTCTGGGTCTAGTATTACTAGGATTAATTTGTTTAGAAAGTCGTTCAGGTACAGGCCTTAGGTTATATTGAGTCTGGTCTCCGCCCACTGTCTGTTGCAGTCACGAAATTACTTCATCAAAGGATTAATTCATATTAACTAATAAAATATTCAATGATTCCAAGAATGAAAAATAAATGAAAAAAAAAAAAATTTGAGAAGCAGGTACTTACTTCAATTGCATGTTTGCTGAGTTGACTGTATTTGACAATAGAAATTCAATTTCCCCAACTCATTCCTTCATATAGGACTCTCTCACAATCTGAAAAAGTCTGATATTAGTTTTGGACATTACAATTGTTTGGGTTCCACTGCAAAATGCTGCGCCAAGTGTATAACAAAAAAATTATTATGATAGAATAATTTAAACAGAATTGTCTCTATCACCAAGTGAACGAAAATTTCTATTTCGTAAAAAAAAATTACTAAATATGAAAAAAAAAAATTATTTCCTTCGTACAAAAATAAGGAAATATTATTCAATTAATTATTCTTCAAAAAGAAAATAATTTACTTAAATTATTTATGTTAAAAAAAATTATTTGCGCACTGCAGGGAAAAATAATTATGTAAAAATTTCACGCACACAAAAAAAAATTAATTATTCACTGAGAAAAAAACATTTTTCTTGATAATTCCCCGATACTAGGAATGAATGATTACTATTCAAATAGCTTCGTGTCGTCTTGCACTTGCAGATAGCACTGATGTCGTCAGCTTCCAGCGAAAATCGGCACAGCTCGGCCGACTTCCAGTCCGTTACTCGCTGAATTTGTCGAAGAAAAATTTGGAATCCCTTCCAAATTGTTGTTAATGATAGTGGAAAATACCAGTCACCAGTGTCTTTCTCCTGTTGATTGAAGACGCAACTTCCTCTCGGGAGGGTGGTTATCAACGTTCCGATTTCTTCACTATCTTTCTTCGCCGTCGTTCGTCGCCGCTCTGCTACCGCTACCTTCCGCTAAGTCGCCCTTTTTAGCGACCAAAATTTGTGGGAATTTCGTGTATTTAAGTCCGTACACGATAGAAAAGTTCACTGAACTGACGTAGATATTAGCGACTTTCATACGTCCGCCAGCACTGTTTGTTTTCGTCAGTCTTCACTTGCTGCGATCGGCGAAGATTAGCCGCGAGTTGCCGCTAGTCTCATAAATTTCGTTATACTTCTTATAAAAATCACCATTGATCTATGCCGTGATTATTGCTATTGTTCTTATTATTGTAATAGTTAATTATTGAACTGAATTTCATGTTGATCTTATGCGAACATTCGGAAACTTCAAACTGGCAGAGATTTACCGCTGTCAATTTTTTACTCCGATCGGCGCAAAAAGTTTCGCTGCTTCGTGGAATATTTCGTTCTGCTTCGTTCCCTTCTGCTACCTTCTAATGCTGTGTTGATGTATCTAGTTGCTGAAGACCGACTTGAAATTATTTGCGCTTTTAATTTGAGAGTTAGTTATTAGCGCAGTCACTCTTCACTCTCTGTAAATTTCTCTAGGGCCGTAAACATTTATTGTTTTTCAAATGTGCGCTGGGCGAAATCCCTCCAAGCTGCCACCAGTTTTATATTACGCATATGCACTTCATTATGTTGTGGTATGCGTTCCCAACTATGAATGACTCTGCTTCTGTCTGCTGTTGTTCACTTTGGTAATTCTGTTTACACTGTCTATCTTATTTCAGGAGGGAGGGGTAATGGATTCACCGGGCACTTCTTAGGTTTTATTCTTATAACACTAAATAGTTCACACGGCCAGCCACACTGGACTTAGAAATTTCTCTTGATGTCAGAGAGGAGAGCGACACAGATCTTACCCAAAAAGGGTTCAAGTTAACTCTAACTAAAAATTGATCAGAATGAACTCTGGACCTATGTTGAATAAAACTCCGCCTCTTTGAGGAAGTCTACTCTAATCTTAATGTTTCAATTTCAACTCCCACTTTGGCAAAGGACAAATCAGGTCAATTTTGCTGAACTTTTTACTTCATAAGCTCCTCCTTACTTTCCCATAACTCGACGTTGGTTGTGGTCAAACTCCAATGTCGAGGTTTTAAAGGGTTATAAGATGTAAACAATTGATGGCAATAGTGATGTTTAACTTAAGGCACCTCGACTACCTCAAATTACTAAAATGTTTGAGAAATCACTTCCAAATACAGTATTTATGGTGGAAACAAAGATATAAACATTTTTATATTTTATTTAAAAAAAACACCTTAACAACATATTCTAAATGAAAAATGGTTTAATAAAATAGTGTTTGAGAAATCACTTCCAAATACAGTATTTATGGTGGAAACAAAGATATAAACATTTTTATATTTTATTTAAAAAAAACACCTTAACAACATATTCTAAATGAAAAATGGTTTAATAAAATATAAACCATAAGGCTGATTAGATGAACAGTTTACATAATTCAATAAAAAAATTCCACTTTAAACAAACTTTCCTTTGTGTATATTTGAAGGTAAAGAATTATGGCTCCACATTATGATGTTTAGTGGAAGCGTCCATTAAGATTACAAATGGCAGGTACAGTTCATTCTGACAAGCTTAGCTGGCAGATTCGTCAGGGTACATAAAATCTGCAATCAGCATAAAATTTACAAATAGCATTTATACAAATTAGAAGTGAATATATTACAAATGAATTAATTTCCAACCATTAAACATTTAAATTACATAACTTGTATAATATTTAAATTACATAAATTGTATAATAAGTAATACTTACGGTCCGAGATTGGGAATGCTTCAGGTGGAAGTGAATTTAAAACACGAACTACAAGCGAAAACAATTTTCCAAGGAATATGGAACAAAGAGAACGACAAAACGACAACGCCATCTACTGACAAAAACTAACATTTGCCAAGGACAACAAAAGCAACAAAACCTTTATATACAAGAATAATAAAATGTATGAATTATTTCAAGTTTATGACTTAAACACCGACAATACCCCCATACCAAGCATAAACTAGAAATAAAATTATATACAACGACTAAGCATGTCGGAACCAATATTCTCCGAGCCTTTGATATACTCGACTCTGAAAGAATAGGGTTGAAGACTTAGAGCCCAACGCATAAGCCTATCATTGTTGTTCTTCATTTTGTGTAGGTATGCTAAGGGAAGATGGTCAGTCTGCAAAATAAATTCTCTACCGTACAAGTATTCTTTAAATTTTTCAATTCCTCTCTTAATTGCATAGCATTCCTTCTCTATGACAGAATATCGTGTTTCAGGGCCTGAAAACTTCTTACTATCATATGCAACTGGTTTTAATACACCGTCAGATTTCTGCAGCAGGGCAGCACCAACACCAGTTGAAGAAGCATCTGTGTGTAGATAGAAAACTTCTGACAAATTAGGAAGCATTAAAATGGGTTGTTTTGAAAGACAACTTTTAAGTTGATTGAAACTATTGATTTGTTCATCAGTCCATTGCAATTGATTACTACTACCTTTCTTTAGCAAATTTGTAACTGGAGCTGCAATAATAGAGTAATCAGGAATAAAACGTTGGTAAAAACCTACGGTTCCCATGAATGATCTTAATTGCTTCTTGGTAGAAGGCAATGGCATGGATAAGATACTTTCAATTTTACCATTTTGTGGACTCAATGAATTATTGCCTAAAGAATATCCAAGGTAATTTATCTTACGATATCCAAAGTTACATTTAGAAGGACCAACTGTAAGATTATGTTCACGCAACCTGTCAAAAACTTTCTGGACATGAACGACATGATCGTCCCAATTATTACTAAAGATTACTATATTATCAAAGTAGCAGGAAACATTTGATAATCCGGCAAGAACTCTACGCATTAACCTGATAAACGTAGCACAGGCCGTTTTGAGACCAAAAGGCATTTTTGTAAACTGCATAAGTCCATATTTTGTTGCAAATGCTGTATATTGTTTACTATCTTCTGACATGGGTATCTGATAATAGCCCTTACATAAATCAAGTTCCGTAAAATAAAGTTTATTACTAAATTCATGCAAGGAATCTGTTAAACGGGGCATTGGCTCTGCATCAAATACGGTTAAATTATTCAATGCCCTATAGTCTATACATAATCGTAAAGATTTGTCAGGTTTCCTGACAAGTACAACTGGGAACAATATGGAGATGATGATGGCTCTATAATATTCATCTCAAGCATTTTATCTACTTCATCGTTAAATTCATTAACAAGATGTACAGGAACCGGGTACATTTTAAATCTGAAAGGGATATCATTCACAAGTTTTATACTATGTTTCATCACCCTAGAAATTCCAGGTTTATCAGATATTACATCAGAATAAGAACTAATGACTTTGGCAATGTCTTTTCTCTGAGAATGTGACAGTTCAGGGTTGATATGGCAGTTGTTACTATCAAGCTCAAAAAATTCAATACCAGCATTGCTATCACTTTCAAGCTCTTCAAGAAAATTTACTTGAACAGGCTTAAACAAATCATTACTGTTCTTTACACTTTTTACCGCTTTCTCTACAACGTTAACTTTGGCACGTCGATAATACTTCTTGAGCATATTCACATGATAGAGTTTTACTTTATTCCCAATTTTAACAAGATAATCTACACCATTGGAATGACAGGAATCAACAGAATAAGGGCCTTTCCACTGCATTAAAAACTTATTACTACTAGTGGGAAGCATAACCAACACTTCTTCTCCCTTTTCAAACTTACGAATTTTACACTTCTTATCAAAATATTCCTTATACTTACGAGAGCTTATTTCTGCATTATGCACAGCAAGTTTCGCCATTTCCTGTAATTTGGACCTCAAGTCAATAATATACTGATAAGTAGTCTTCAACTCATCATCAAGATTGGAATTACTAAATAGTTCATGCAGAATTGCTAATGGTCCACGCACATTTCGACCATAGAGTAATTCAAACGGGCTAAACTTTAAAGAATCATTGGGTATTTCCCGATAAGCAAAAAGAACCACTGGAAGATAACGGTCCCAGTTTGATGGATAATCACAACACACTTTCTTAAGAATACCTTTGAGGACACCATTCAATCTCTCAACAACACCGTTGCAGGCTGCATGGTACGGGCTACTATAAAGGGCTTTCACAGATAGAAGTTTATGAACTTCGGACATAAGGTCGGAACGAAATTGAGTTCCCCTATCACTTAGAATTTCTTTAGGAACGCCAACGCGACAAAATATCTCCATAAGACTTTCAGCAATTGTTACAGAATCAATATTTTGCAATGGAACTGCTTCTGGATAACGTGTAGCTAAGTCAATAACAGTAAGAATGTATTTATGACCTCTATCCGATGCAGGTGTAATAGGACCTACAATATCGATGGCAATTCTAGAAAAAGGTTCACTAATTATAGGAGGGCTACACAGAGGAACTTTAGTAGACTTCCTACCGAATTTCTGACAGGTATGACAAGATTTAGTAAATCTGGCAATTTCAGCTCCAGCTCGTGGCCAATAGAATTTATGTAATATCTTATCAATAGTTTTTCTAGATGAGAAATATCCGGATAACAATGACTCGTGACCTACTTTCATTACCATATCACGGTACTTCAATGGAACAACAAGTTGCAAAGCCCCAACATCTTGAATATTAGTACTTTTAACACATTTACGATAAAGAAGATTATCAACAGATACATACTTGACTGTACGACCTTTGCAAACTATTTCTTCATTCTTACGTAAAGCATCTCTAACACTCTTCAATGTTTTACAAGTTAAGTGGCAACTAGAAAAGTCAGAAGAATCTACGTTCAAACCTGGTAAATTACTAGACA
Organism: Macrobrachium rosenbergii; assembly: GCA_039081455.1. Classification (NCBI taxonomy): domain Eukaryota; kingdom Metazoa; phylum Arthropoda; class Malacostraca; order Decapoda; family Palaemonidae; genus Macrobrachium; species Macrobrachium rosenbergii. The sequence continues at coordinate 9,653 of JANJGK010008297.1, forward strand.
AAGGCATGACCGGCATACTTTGTTTCACTTTCTGTGCACGAGTTGTTACGTTAACTGTACATTGATTTTCAGCAACAGATAAATTACTTAAATCAACTGAATTTGCAATCTGATTACCATCATCTATATGATTACTAGAAGATAAATCACTGATCAAACTTAATCCAGAAGTTACGTTAGACTTTAAACCAGGTATAATACCAATCAATACATCAGCACATTTAATAGGTGCAACTACCGCTCTACAGCGACCAGAAAAGAACTTGGACTTTATATTACATTTCAAAGTAGGCAAATACACAGGGACACCAAGAAAATTATATACTTTAATAGGACTCCCTAGTTTGTAATACTTAGGTACCAATTCTTCACATAAAACTACAGTATTACATCCTGTATCAAAAACAATGTTAGCACGGATACCAAATACTTTACCCTTGTCATCAACTACACAATCTTTGGGTTTCTCTTCACGAGCAAACGCTACTGACACTTTGGGTACAGGATTTTTTTCTTTGCTGAAATTGGTGGGATTTTCAGGACAGTTAGGTCGTATATGACCCATCTTATTACAAAGATGACATTTCAGCTTTTCATAAGGGTTAACAACAGGATCACCAAGTTTTGTATCTGAAAGTGTACTTTTAAGAGGATATTTTTGTTTTTCTCTAACTTTAAACTTAGTTTTCATGCACTTGTTTACCCCATGGGCAGTCATGAAATTATCAGCAATTTCAGCCAATTGTTGAGAACCTTTCAATTTCTTTTCTTGCAAAAACATTCGCAAATCAGGAGAACAGTTAGTCAAGATCTGATCACAAATCATGAAATCACAGACAGACTCATATGTGTTCTCAATCTCTGAAAGTTCTAACCATTTATCAAAATATTGTCTCAACCGACAAACAAGTTGTAAATAGCTTTCACCTATATTGATTGTACCTTCTCTGAACTTCTTCCTATACTCATTCGGATTAACATGAAATGATTTCAATGGAGCTTTCTTTAGCTTATCATAATCGTCAGCTATATCTGAAGCAAGACTACAATAAGTTTTCAAAGATTTACCTCTAAGTAAAGTTCCCAATAAAGGAGCGTATTCACTCTGTTCCCACTTATGAAATTTAGCTAGTTTCTCAAAGCGTTGTAAATAAGTCTCAATACCATCTATTTTATCATCAAATGGAGGAATTTTAGGCAAAGATGAAACAAACCTATTCTCACTCACATTACTAGCACCAGCTTCAAATTTCAATTTAGCCCTTTCAAGTTCATGTTTTCTAGCTTCCTCTTTGTCAGCCAATTCTGCAAATAATTTCTTTTCATTTCTCTCTGCTATTCTTTCATTTCTCTCTGCTATTCTTTCTTCTCTAAGTTTATCTTCTTCTTCTTTAGCAATTTGTTTATTTACAAAAGCTTCAGCACTCTCCTTAGTCAATCCTAACTCAATTGCCTTCTCAAACAATTTTAACATATCAATTATTAGAAAAATACTGAAATTACTATGCAAAAGATATCATGCTACAACAAGGAATTCAATTAGCTGCAAAAATATGCAAAAATTTTTAAATTTTCACTTGTATCAGCAATAGATAAATTTAAACTAGAAATAAATTTTATAATATGTGTTCAATAGCACATGCTAATACACACAAGCCAACTTAGGCAAAATATTAAACACACAAGTTAATGTTAACATAGAGGCTAATCTTGTAATATAGCATATTGCTTTAAAACAAAATTACAGGATTACCAAAGGCTGAATAACACTACCACAATACAGCAATGCTTTAAAACGCCACGAAGTTTCTATGCAACTAAAGCACTATGAAACATTCAAATTTCACTTAGATAGAATTAAAACAAAATTTAGGCACTCATCAGTAATTATAACGAACATCAAAATCTCGGAAACTCTCACGTAGCCTATCAATCAATAAGATTTCAAAACACAGTATCACTGAGAAACCAGAGGATTTTATAGATCGGTCACTGACCCTAATTCCATTCTACCTTCATTACAAACAAGACTTCTGAAGCCACTGATTATAAATTTACTAAAACATTAAATAATCACTTCCCAATTTTACCACAGCAAATCTAACTGCAAAAATTCTCGAACCACTTCACAACAACAAGAATGTACAAAATACTAAATACCTTACCTCAAAATTCATCAACAAAGCACAAAACAATCTGCACATGAACACCATGTCGACTGAGAGGAAATACAACCACGTTGTCATCACAAGTACTTATACCTGAAGACACTCCATCTCGGCCGCAGGTATCACGCACATGATTAACTGCAAATAAAAGGACATCAGCAAACAGTACATCACCGTGTATAAAAATTAATCCTACTCACTGCGCCACTTGTCGAGGTTTTAAAGGGTTATAAGATGTAAACAATTGATGGCAATAGTGATGTTTAACTTAAGGCACCTCGACTACCTCAAATTACTAAAATGTTTGAGAAATCACTTCCAAATACAGTATTTATGGTGGAAACAAAGATATAAACATTTTTATATTTTATTTAAAAAAACACCTTAACAACATATTCTAAATGAAAAATGGTTTAATAAAATATAAACCATAAGGCTGATTAGATGAACAGTTTACATAATTCAATAAAAAAATTCCACTTTAAACAAACTTTCCTTTGTGTATATTTGAAGGTAAAGAATTATGGCTCCACATTATGATGTTTAGTGGAAGCGTCCATTAAGATTACAAATGGCAGGTACAGTTCATTCTGACAAGCTTAGCTGGCAGATTCGTCAGGGTACATAAAATCTGCAATCAGCATAAAATTTACAAATAGCATTTATACAAATTAGAAGTGAATATATTACAAATGAATTAATTTCCAACCATTAAACATTTAAATTACATAACTTGTATAATATTTAAATTACATAAATTGTATAATAAGTAATACTTACGGTCCGAGATTGGGAATGCTTCAGGTGGAAGTGAATTTAAAACACGAACCACAAGCGAAAACAATTTTCCAAGGAATATGGAACAAAGAGAACGACAAAACGACAACGCCATCTACTGACAAAAACTAACATTTGCCAAGGACAACAAAAGCAACAAAACCTTTATATACAAGAATAATAAAATGTATGAATTATTTCAAGTTTATGACTTAAACACCGACATCCAATTTACTTGGTCTCACGGCTCATCATTTCAAGTTATCAACACCGTCTCTCTCTCTCTCTCTCTCTCTCTCTCTCTCTCTCTCTCTCTCTCTCTCTCTCTCTCTCTCTCTCTCTCTCTCTCTCTCTCTCTCTTATTACGATCAGTGAATTTCATACTTATTCACTGTAGAAATACTTTCAAATTCATTGCATAACACATAAACAGAAAGGTTGCAAGTCAGCAGGAGTGTTACATAAATAGAAAGGTTGCAAGCGAGTAGAGGATTGCATAAACAGAAAGATTGCAAGCGAGTAGAGGATTGCATAAACAGAAAGATTGCAAGTGACCAGAGGGTTGCAATTAAGCAGAGGGTTGCATAAACAGGACGGTTACAATTAAGCAGAGTGTTACATAAACAAAAAGGTTGCAAGTGAACAGAACGCTGCATAAACAGAAAGGTTGCAAGTGAACAGAAGGTTGCATAAACAAAAAGGTTGCAAGCGAGCAGAGGGTTGCATGAAAGAGTCCTGGGAAAGTAACACGGGTCAATGACAAGGGAGCGTAATGCAAAAAAAAAAAAAAAAAAAATGTAGCTTGAAAGCATTGAATAGGAGACAATAGGAATTTCGAACTTTTGTGCGAAAATGGAATTAGGGAGGAAACAGTGAAATGATCTGCCTCGAGAGTAAAACAAAGGAGCACTTGAAATTTGATGTTAGTCACTTCTACTTGGACATTCCTTTATGCATCATCTAAGATTGAACTCAAATGATTTTAAATAATACTAAAAGAGACATAAAATCAATGTGCAATTTAAGGATAGTTATGAGAAATTAGTAATGCATATATTATACTGTACAATTATTTAAGGTTTTGAGATATAATTAATGTCATATATTCAGAAGGAAAACTTTGGAGAATGCTTATTATTATTATTATTATTATTATTATTATTATTATTATTATTATTATTATTATTATTATTATTATTATTATTATTATTATTATTATTTGCAGGGAGTAGACATTCTTTGATGCATGTTTTGTTGAAAATAGTGGCAGTTTTCAACGAATTAATCTTATACAGGGCTTTTTCAATTCTGACAATTCGTTTTTCCGGCTCAGCTAGGTTGTTGTGTAGAATTCCAATATTCATGTTTGTCTAAACTGGGATATTTGGGATATTTTCATAACACAATCTTTGACAAAAATCCCAATTTAGACAAACATGAATATTGGAATTAACTCGCTGAACACTGCCACTGTTTTCAACAAAATAATAATAATAATAATAATAATAATAATAATAATAATAATAATAATAATAATAATAATAAAATTATTATTATTATTATTATTATTATTATAATAATAATAATAATAATAATAATAATAATAATAATAATAAAATTATTATTATTATTATTATTATTATTATTATTATTATTATTATTATTATTATTATTATTATTATTATATAAGTTTCGCTCAGTTTAAGAATACAGATTCTCTGCTTAGTAAGGATGATTTTCTTGTATAACCCGTGTTTTAAAAGCATAAAATAGTCGATCTCAAATATCTCTGACCGTGAATCCATAGCTCTCCCTTCATTCATGATACACATTCTCTTCCAAATAGCATCTATAAAAACCCTGAACTAATTTTTAAGAAGATGTACGAGACGCGATAAAATAACCGATAAATACACTTTCATTGTGTTTTTTATCACTCGTTTTTATGTGCAGCATAGCTTTACAGACGTTCCCGCGCTTCGTTCTTTATGTTTTTTTTTTTTTAATGTTATTTGTCGAAGGCTATTGTCACTCTCCCCTCGCATCGATTTGTTGCTGCCAAAATAAACTCGGTTCGTCACGTCAAGCTGTGTTGCTTGTTTTGAGAATGTTGTTGCGCTGGGGAGGTCAGTTGTGTCCTGTTGGTGTTTCATAATACTTGATAATGATAGTTTTGTGTGATAAAAATATACAATTGTATAGCAAACTGTATTACTACGTAAAAGACAAAAGCAAAGACTTTCGATTCCTCACCAGTGTTTATGTTAAAGTCTTTGCTTTTGTATTTTACATAGTGATATAGTTGACTATATCATTGTCATTTTTTATTACACAAACTGTTTTTCACGAGATTGTGACTTTCTTAGCAATACTAGTTTTGATAAATGTGAGGGCGATGAATAGAAAGTTTACTGTTTTTGGGAATGTTTTCATTTCGCTCCCCCCCCCCCAAAAAAAAATAAACTCTCCTGAAATAGGCGAACTTAAAAATTTTTTTAAGTTACGACGATAGAAAAAAAATCGATCAATTTTTGGTTTGGTTTGGTTGATGAAAATTTGACTACAAAGCCAAGCACTGGGGCTCTTTCAGCCATTCAGCGCTCAAGGTATTGAAAAGAGGGAGTTCGAGTGACTGGACAGCAAGCTGGGAGAAAGGGATCAGGAATGGAGGTAAAGTAAAACACTAAAAAAAAAAGTGGGTGCAGCTTAGGGCCGAAGGGACTCTGCAAATAGCCTTTAGTTAATTTGAACAGGTTTTGTTTGCATTGCTTCCATAGAAGCCAGTGCGACGTGTAAAATTCTGAATAATGTAATAAAAACAAAAGCTTTTACGTATTCATTTAAAGAAGAGATAAGCTTTTGTTTGAATTGCTTCCATAGAACCCAGCGTGACGCCTAAAATTCTGAATAAAAAAAGTAAAAACAAAATCTTTTAGGTATACATCTAAAGAGGAAAGAAGCTTTTGTTTTGACTGCTTCCATAGAACCCAGCGCGGCCCGTAAAATTCTGAATAATGTAAGAAAAACAAAAGCTTTTAGGTTTTCATTTAAAAAGAAAGAAGCTTTTGTTTTGACTGCTTCCATAGCACCCAGTGTGTCACGTAAAATACTAAATAAAAATTACAAACAAAAAGCTTTTAGGTATTCATTTAAAGAGGAAAGGAGCTTTTGTTTGACTGCTTCCATAGAAACCAGCGCGACGCGTTAAATTCTGAATAATGTAATAAAAACAAAAGCTTTTACGTATTCATTTAAAGAAGAGAGAAGCTTTTTTTTGAATTGCTACCATAGAACCCAGCGTGACGCTTAAAATTCTGAATAAAAAAAGTAAAAGCAAAATCTTTTAGGTATTCATCTAAAGAGGAAAGAAGCTTTTGTTTTGGCTGCTTCCATAGAACCCAGCGCGGCCCGTAAAATTCTGAATAATGTAAGAAAAACAAAAGCTTTTAGGTATTCATTTAAAAAGAAAGAAGCTTTTGTTTTGACTGCTTCCATAGCACCCAATGTGACACGTAAAATACTAAATAAAAAAATAAAAACAAAAGCTTTTAGGTATTCATTTAAAGATGAAAGCTTTTGTTTGACTGCTTCCATAGAAACCAGCGCGACTCGTAAAATTCTGAATAATGTAAGAAACGCAAAAGCTTTTAGGTGTTCATTTAAAGAGGAATGAAGCTTTTGTTTGACTGCTTCCAGAGAACCCAGCTTGACGCTCAAGATTCTGAATAATTTAAGAGAAACAAAAGCTTATGGGTATATAAAAAGGAAAGAAGTTTCTGTTTGGCTGCTTCCATAGAACCCAGCGTGACGCTTAAAGTTCTGAATAATCTAAAAAAAATAAAAGCTTTAGGTATTCATTTAAAGAGGAAAGGAGCTTTTGTTGGACTGCTTCCTTAGAACCCAACGTGACGCTCAATATCCTGAATAATCTAAGAAAAACAAAAGCTTTTAGGTATTTAAAGAGGAAAGAAGCTTTTGTTTGACTGCTGAATAAAAAATAAAAACAAAAGCTTTGTTGTGAATGACGTGGACCAATACGCAGACTTTAACCAGAGGGGGTTGGGGGAGAGTCATAACCCATGAACTTTCAAAACTGAATGAAGGCTGATGAATAGAAAGACAATTACCTGCTACCTGCTGTGATGATTCACCTGACCCTAATTTGGCCGTTTCAAAACTCTTGGTGGTGTTTTTATCAAGTTTCTGGGGAACGTTTGGCAAAGAATCTTTACCTGGAAAGGAATTCGATACATTGATATTACTTTTATGGATTGCTTTTATAAATGTAATTGCTCTTAGAAAGTAATTAGCGCCCCTATGTCTTGTGTTTCTTTTACTTAACTGTTTATAATCACAAATGAACATATACGCAAGTTTTATAAGTTACTTTTAAGATGTAATTACCTTTTTTTAAGTAATTACTTTTCCTTTACGTCCTCTCTCTCTCTCTCTCTCTCTCTCTCTTAAAATTGCTCGTTTTTAATTTCGTTTATATTATTTAATGCTATGCGCTCTCTCTCTCTCTCTCTCTCTCTCTCTCTCTCTCTCTCTCTCTCTCTCTCTCTCTCTCTCTCTCTCTCTTAAAATTGCTCTTTTTTAATGTCATATAAATTCTTTAATGTCATACTCTGTGGTTTGTATTTGCTCTCTCTCTCTCTCTCTCTCTCTCTCTCTCTCTCTCTCTCTCTCTCTCTCTCTCTCTCTCTCTTTTCTTTAAATTCGTCAATTCCTTAATGACCTTCATTAATATAATCAACTTTAATATTTCACCATTCATTAAATATATATCATGTGCTTTCCCTCAAACATATTCATTTTCCTTTTAATCATAATTTTTCTTGTTCCCTTTCCAGCGTTCAACCGTGGCGGGTATTAAAATATGCAAACTAAAGCAATCTTAACTGTCTTCACAAATATATAACAGGCATAAAAATGCAAAGCAAAGGCGTCCTAGGACGCATTTTGCATTGCGATACGTTACGGTCGTCGAGAGATGTAAACTTTAAAAAAGTTTTCCATTTGACTTTAAAATCTCAAATAACTTAGTCTTGTGTTTCGGTATTTTATACCTGCCTTTTATTTGATGCAATTTCAGAAATTTAGAAGCTGTTGTGCTTTGGCATTTTATACCTAACTTTCATTTGCTACAATTTCTGAGTCGTGATGTTGTGAAATCGTTATTTGAATTGTGATTTTATTCGGTACACCAAAGCACACATCGTTTCATTTAAAACCACAATAATAGCTTTCACCAGAACATGCTTTGAAAGGCCGCATGTTACTTGGCACAATCGGGAATTAATGGACAGTGTACCTGAATCTTATTTTTGATGTTATTCATTAACCACCATTATATTGTCTGGAAATAAATTTCGCTACGGGAATAACCTTCGTTTTATGATGCTTGACAAGAAAGCCCTTGTGCAATAATACTCAACATAATTGATGAGCACTGACGAAAAATCAAAATATTGTTGGCACTTATCATAAATATTACATGCTAATTTTGATGAAATAGGATGGAAATATGTCATAATGACGTATACACTCTCAGGAACGGATATATACTTTGGTTTATGTATTTGTATATAAATCTGAGTTCCATACACATAATGAACACGTTTTGAAAATTCTTTGCTTCTCAAAATGTAGGTAATTTAAACTAAGAGCTGAGAAAGCGATGAAGAATGTGTGTCAAAAACTTATCTCATGCAAGTTCGAATGCATTTTAAGCTTTGTAGAGAAGGTTCTGAGCCTCTTATCTAAATATATTAAGACCCTTTTTTTTAAATCTATATAAAATCACAATTTCGTTTTCTTTCTCTCAAATAGTATTGCATATAAAATCACAATTTCGTTTTCTTTCTCTCAAACAGTATTACATATAAAATCACAATTTCGTTTTCTTTCTCTCAAATAGTATTACATATAAAATCACAATTTCGTTTTCTTTCTCTCAAATAGTTTTACATATAAAATCACAATTTCGTTTTCTTTCCCTCAAATAGTATTACATACAAAATAGCAATTTCGTTTTCTTTCTCACAAATAATATTAAATACAGTATCACAATTTCGTTTTCTTTTCTCAGATAGTATTACACCAATCAGGGCTGGAGCATTTTGTACAAATACTCTATTATTAAATTGTTATTGTCCTCTGCATCATGCTTCTGCCATTTGAAGCGTTTCCTTATTTAGAATTAATACAAACACTATATCATTTAAGTGTTTTTGGCCTCTGTATCGTGCTGTTAATATTTGAAGCATTTCCTATAACATTTAAGTGTTTTTGGCCTCAGTATTGTACTTTTAATATTTGAAGCATTTCCGAATTGAGAATTTACTTTATAGATTGTCCATCTTAATAGCTATTACGTCTTCATGTAAACTTTAACAGAAAAGAAGCTTTGGTTAACAGTTCCTTTCCACTAAAGAAATTTTTATTCTAGGATTCTTGTGCAAGTATGCATATATATATATATATATATATATATATATATATATATATATATATATATATATATATATATATATATATAATATTGTCACAATGCGTATCAAGTACCTGGTTATTACACAACCAATCTCAAAATTCAAAAATATACCTCACTTCAGCCAGATATCTGAATTCTCATAACATTAATTATTACGACTGAGTACTCTAAAGGTAACAGTGATCCCTTAAGAAAAACTTATTTATCACTTGAAAAATCAAACTAAGTTTATCAGAATATGTGTGAGGTATCAAAATTTAAACTAGAAATATTCTAGAGTAAAAGGGCATCACTCCATCAAACAACCGTAACTGTTTCCCTGGTCTTAATTCACTTTAGCAAAACTAAAAGAACAAAACATGTTTATCACTTTGCCTTATGCACACACAATCAATCCTACTCACTGATGGTCAATAAATGAAACACCGTTTTTCTAAAAATGTTAAATACAAAAATTTATTTTTAAATTCAAAGTTTATAATTAGAATTCACAATGTGAAAAATTTATTATTACTTGAAAATAACACAACACTTAATTAATTCTTGAATTAAAATATGAAACAAAACTAATTCACAAAAACTTTATCAGGAATTTAAATTAATCAAGCAAAATTTAAACTATCAAGAATTACTCAAGATTTAAAAAGAAAATCTTAACAAATGAAATATTAAATCAAGTATGCAATGTTAAATTACCAAGAAATATTTAAAACGCTACGTGAATAAATTTTACATTACAAACATAAAAATGTGAAAATATGAAGAGATTGTAAATAGAAAAACACACAAGATTTATCAATAATGATTTCACTCGGTCAAAATTTCCTAACGTATCATACCATGGTATTAATAAGTAAATTCACATTACCTTACACAAACTTGTGAAAACCTCTGTAAAATCTCTTGGTGCAGCTGCGTTACCACAAAACACACTATTTTTACCAGGCGCCGTTACAAACTAAATAACTTTACTAAATTCAGATCTCAAAAGTTAATGCTAATACGTGACCACAAAACACTACGTTAAAAGTAATCTCTTTCTAAGAATGAGAGAGAGAGAGAGAGTGGGAACAAATTAACTGGTCTCAGAAATCAGAATGAAACAGATTTTAGAATTCCAGTAACATGTGAAACAATTACATGATGTCATTAAAACATTTTGGGTATGAGATACAAAAGGGAAGTTTTAGAAGCAGGGAGCTGACGTCATTAAAGCATTTTGGGTGCGAGATACAGTGGAGAAATTTCTAGAAGGAAAGTGACGTCATCCCAGCAAAACGTTTTGAATGCAGTCTTACAAAACATGATGTAATTGATCAAGACACGTATTTTTTCTCTCAAAGTGGCGTACGTGACTTGAACAACGCATGTAACAACATGAAATCACTCGTCTCGAGCTCGTATGGGACGAATCGGCATTTGTTATCCAAACCTGTCATCACTAACCCGAAACAAAGCGTTCTCTCTTATCTCAACTGATGGCAATTGAAATGAAACAAGTCTTTGCTGGATACACACGTGTTCATATACTACGCTTTTATCAAGAAAGATATTATTCATTCTAAACTACGTTACTATTAAAATTGCATTATCAATTCTAAATTACGCTATCAAGTTATTTAATCACTAGTTCTTTTGAGATCTGATGCCAAACTAAATATGACACTTCAACAACCATTATCGCTACGTCACTTCAACTGATATTTCGCTAAGCTTACCTATCAGTACTGTTCTCGTCTTTATTGGAAAATTCCATTTCTTTTCATCCCTGAAATTGATAAGTAATTCTCCTCAGCTGAATTTTTAAATCTCACTTTTCATTTATAACTTATGACTGGCGATACAAACAAGTAAAAAATGCGCTGAAGTTTCTTCGGCGCTGTTGAGTTGTCTGTATATCGTATAATCGAGACCACCGAAAATAGATCTACCTTTCGGTGGTCTCGGTAAAATGCTGTATGAGCCGCGGACCGTGAAACTTTAACCATGGCCCTGTGGTGGCATGGCCCATATCGTGCCAGACGCACGATTATGGCTAACTTTAACCGTAAATAAAATAAAAACTACGGAGGCTAGAGGGCTGCAATTTGGTATGTTTGATGATTGGAGGGTAGATGATCAACATAGCATATGCAGCCCTCTAGCTTCAGTAGTTTTCAAGATCTGAGGGCGGACAGAATAAAGTGCAGACGGACAGACAAAGCGGGACAATAGTTTTCTTTTACAGAAAACCAAACGACAGTAATTTCCTTTGCGTGAATTATGAATTTCATTTTTCATTAATTCTCCCCAAGGATTCCATGTGTAGCGTTCCCTCACAAAAGAATCCTTTAGCTCGATACTTCAAACAAGTTCTGCCAAGGAATTCCCTTTTATATCTCTTTTGCAGAGTTATTCTGTCATACATAAATAATAGAATAAGAACAAAAGGTAGTAGAAACACGGGTGAAAGTGGAGGAATAAATAAAATAATAAAGTGACTTTGGAAATAAACACGCACGCTTCGACAAAGCCAAACCGCTAGGATACTACGTTTCATCATAATGCATAATGGTGTAAATGTTTCATGCAGTCTCGGTTTTCATAAACAGATCTATTTTGGAGGTTTGACGCGTGATCGATACATCAAGAAAAAGCGGCATGGGTACTCATACACATACACACACACACACACACACACACACACACATATATATATATATATATATATATATATATATATATATATATATATATATATATATATATATATATATATACACACACAGTATGTATGTATATATATACACACATACATACATATATATTTTCATATGTACATTAGATATATATATATATATATATATATATATATATATATATATATATATATAATATGCCTGTATATTATATATATATATATATATATATATATATATATATATATATATATATATATATATATATATATATATATATATATATATATATATATACATAAAGAAAAAGCGGCATGGGTACTCATACACATACACACACACACACACACACACACACACATATATATATATATATATATATATATATATATATATATATATATATATATATATATATATATATATATATATACACACAGTATGTATGTATATATATACACACATACATACATATATATTTTCATATGTACATTAGATATATATATATATATATATATATATATATATATATATATATATATATATATATACAGGCATATTATATATATATATATATATATATATATATATATATATATATATATATATATATATATATATATATATATATATATATATATATATATAAGAGAGAGAGAGAGAGAGAAAGAAAGAAAGAAAGAAAACCATAACTTGCCGTTTGAAACAAAACCACAACAAGTACAGTATTCTGTTCACCCTGGATTTCGCTCTTGAAAACTGCTAGTATATTACAGCTTCAGTGAAGTATTTCATAACAGGAAAGTCTTCCTTTATCTTTCTAATTATATTAAAGAGAATATCTATAAGGATTTTTATAGGCGAAGGAACTCCAAACAAGTATTATTACCGGTTCTGATACGAAACTAGATTTCTACAAAGAAATCTTATTAACCACATACCTTGTTTTATATTAAGACTTTGACAGTTATTAGAATCCCAACAATTGGTAAAATGACTCAGTAAGCTTTTTCTATCTAAATAGAAAATTGCTCAAACAATTGACTATTTGGTTAATGAAGAATTTCTTGTCAAATCATCTTGGAAAAGTTCTTCAATGACAAAATTGCTTTTTAGAATAGTTATGTCACTTGTAATAAATACGGTATATCACTAACCCACATTTTAAGTGTTCAAAGAATTTTTGAATGTCCTATAAAAGAGTTGAGGTTTTCAAATATTATTTATTAGAAAGGGGAGTATAAAGAATTTTCCATAAAACAATACGATACACTAAACCAGTTATCGCCAGCTTTTTCCATTACATCACCCATTTACTGACTCCTTCAAGTTTGTGTTACCCACATAATCAAATGTAATTACATAAGTATAGATTCTATGACTCTATAATAAAATAAATTGATAAATGTTATTAAAAAATCATGCTGAAGGGTTGATTTTTTAGTTTTGTTTATATTTATATAATCTTAGTTTTACATGACAGTAATGTCCCAGGTTTTTGTTCGATTTCTAAATTTTAAAATACAAAATATAAATCATATAGTAGCTTTCCATCACCCACACAGATTACCCAAATTACCCACTTGTGGGTAATTAGTCATAGGTTGGGAACCACTAAAACTGTTGAATAAGATTGAAACATTATTCTTTAGGAAAAGACAGGGAAAGTTAGATCTGTATACAAAACGATACATTATATAAGAATATAATTTTGCGGGCCTTGAATATTCCCTGTCTTTCAACTCGTGGGAGACTGCAAGCTCTTTCTCGTGTACATTCCTGCCCTCGAAATACTTAGTTTAATCCTTTGTGAGATCAGGAGAGCTGGAAATGATGAGGTTCTCATGATTATTCTTGCGCAAATTCTAACTAATCTCAAGTAGGGATTTGCCCCAGCTCAAGAAAAAAAGAAGTAATTAGTCGTAAGTGCCTGCATTTGCCATTATGCTTCATTTGCGAAGATTCCCAGGATTCAGAAAATGAGTTTTTAAGATTCTGTTGCCTGTTTTTCATAAATATATTTTGGTAATGTTCAGTAAACTGTTCTCATGTGATCATTATTTTAGTGATGCCAGCTGTTATCTTGTTATTACAGTTATGTTCTTGTATTTATATCTTTGCCAATTTATTTATTAATTTATTAATATATATTTCCTTTTTCTTTTCTGATAACTGACCTCTTCTTTCTGTATTTCCTATGATGTTCTGTAATTTCTTTCAAATGAAAGTCATAATCTTTGGAAGCTTGAATTTCAAGTCAGTGGCCCCTGTGGGGTTGTTCCATACGAATAGGGTTTACCTTAATAATAATAATAATAATAATAATAATAATAATAATAATAATAATAATAATAATAATAATAATAATAATAATAATAATAATAATTATCCACATGGAAATTTTTACTGAATTTTCAAGTCAGTGTCAGTGGCCCCTGTCGGCTTATTCCATATGAATAGGGGTATATCTTCTGAATAATAATAATAATAATAATAATAATAATAATAATAATAATAATAATAATAATAATAATAATAATAATAATAATAATAATTAAGAACATGGAAATTTTGACTGAATTTCAAACAGTGGTCCTTGTAGGCTTAGTCCATATGGACTGGGGTAAATCTTCTGAATAATAATAATAATTGCTAATAGATTCACAGTTTCGTGAAAAACAATCTGAGAAATAAAAATCCACAATTATATAGTAAAAAAATATATTACTATGTAAAAAACCAAAGACTTTCGAACACCTGAACGGTGTTCCTCATCAGTGTTAACGTTAAAATGCAAAGTGAGGGTAGTTTTCTTATGAAATAGTTTTTAAAAATTGGGGGCGGGGCGAGAAGATAACAGCCCTGTGGATGGTTCCGACTATGGCACCTACGCAGCGCAGGCAGATGCAACATCGCAAGTACGAAGATCAAGGAGATTGGCGCAACTACCTGTTGAATTTGGTATTACATAACACCCGAACCAGCACTTCCGTGATGGGCTGTTATCTTCTCGCCCCGCCCCCAATTTTTAAAAACTATTTCATAAGAAAACTACCCTCACTTTGCATTTTAACGTTAACACTGATGAGGAACACCGTTCAGGTGTTCGAAAGTCTTTGGTTTTTTACATAGTAATATATTTTTTTACTATATAATTGTGGATTTTTATTTCTTCAATAATAATAATAATAATAATAATAATAATAATAATAATAATAATAATAATAATAATAATAATAATAATAATAATAATAATAGGTCACAAACTGGATCCTAGATATTGTTTGCTGTCATGTCTAACTCTAACCCAAATTATCTATAAAAGCTGGTATCTATAAAAGCTAAAATGTAATTAGTTGTACCGAGGCCTAAAATCTATAATCTCCTTCAGTCAGAGAATGAGATTCATTCTGTCTGTTATCACAGTACTGTAATTTCCGCACAGTTGACGGTGTTGCTGGAATTAAGCCGGCCTTATGCCAGTATAGTATCCTATAAACATGTGCATTGAGTTATGTATAAATTTAGATGATACTCTCTCTCTCCCTCTATTTCGAAGACGAAAAAGACAATTTTAGACACGATTCTTTGTGGTTGTATTTAACATATAAAAAAGAGAGCAATAGTAGCGCAGAAGATAAGAGGCAATTTGAAAAGCTATTAGATATGCTACTAGAACATAACATTCAGCAAATAAATCACCTGCCAACAAGAAAGGATAATATTTTAGACCTAGTATTTGTGAATGAAGTGAACTATGTTAAAGAAATAATAGTATATAACACGAGTATTTCGGACCATAATGTCATAGAACTAACAGTCCGTTCCAAAACACATGAAAACAGAGAAAAGCAAGAGACGAAAAAATGGGAAGGATATGGAAAATACAATTTCTATAGTAAGAATATAAATTGGTCAAAAATAAATGAAGAATTAAACAAAGAATGGGAAAACATATTTGTAAGTGATAATATACAGGTAAATACCAATATATTATATAAAATATTAGAGGAAATAGTGGAAAAATATATACCGAAGAAAAAAAGTAAACGTCAGTCACGAATTCCAAGAGACAGAAGGATCTTGTTCCAGAAAATTAGAAAGTGGAAAAAATGTCGTGCAAAAGAAAAGAATGCATGGAAAGTGATGGAACTAAAAAGTAAGATAGAAAATGCAGAACAGAAGATTATACAATCAAAAGAAAATGAAAAATGGAACCTAGAAGAAAAGACCCTATAAAATATCAAGCAAAACCCTAAAATTTTTTATTCATGCAAAAAAGATGAATAAAATAAGAGTAGAAATAGGCCCTCTAAGAATTGAAGGGCGATTAACGAATGAAAAAAAGGAAATATGTAACATATTAGCAGAAAGATATAAGAGTGAATTTACACCTAGAATTGACAATGAAGATAATGATACAGAAATAAGAGATGAAAATATTGAATACTTATCGGGTATAGATATTACAGAAGCCGATATTGTGCAGGCTATAAATGAAATTAAAAATGGATCAGCAGCAGGACCAGATGGCGTACCTGCCATATTGTTATATTGTTAAAGAAAGTGGTTCATTCAATCGCAAAGCCGCTAGCAATATTATTAAGACAAAGTATAGATACAGGCAAGATTTATGATGAGCATAAATTAGCATATATTACTCCTACTTTCAAAAGTGGTTCAAGACTAGAGGCAAGTAATTATAGGCCTGTGAGTCTGACATCTCATATTATGAAAGTATATGAAAGGGTAATGAAAAAAAATATAATGAAACATTTAATGAAAAATAGATTGTTCAATATAGGACAACATGGTTTTGTACCTGGAAAAAGTACACAAACCCAACTGTTAGTCCACCATGAAAGCATATATAAAAATATGATAAATGAAAAAGATACAGATGTGGTTTACCTAGACTTTGCAAAAGCTTTTGACAAGGTAGATCATAATATATTAGCGAAAAAAATTAGAAAACATAACATTGTTGACAAAGTAGGAAGATGGATAAAAGAATTTTTGCCAATCAGAAAACAGATAGTGATTGCAAACGATGAGAAATCGGATGAAGCTACGGTAATATCCGGTGTACCACAAGGTACGGTGTTAGCTGCATTGCTGTTTGTGATTATGATTGCAGACATAGACAGTAATGTTAAGGACTCAGTAGTAAGAAGTTTTGCAGATGACACAAGAATAAGTAGAGAAATTGCTTGTGATGAAGATAGGAACTCGCTACAAAGAGACCTAAACAAAATATATAAATGGGCAGAGATAAATAGGATGGTATCTAACTCTGATAAATTTGAATCAATGAACTATGGTGATAAAGTAGGAATGCTATATGCATATAAAGGACCTAATAATGAAACAATCACAAACAAGGAAGCAGTTAAAGACCTTGGTGTGATGTTGAATAGGAATATGTTATGCAATGATCAAATAGCATTTCTATT
>JANJGK010008299.1:0-22500 GCA_039081455.1 Macrobrachium rosenbergii
TGTGGTGTATTTGTCTTATACTTTGTTACTTATTATTATTATTATTATTATTATTATTATTATTATTATTATTATTATTATTATTATCAGCTCCAATTAATCCACACAATGAAATACCAACCTCAAATCACGTCCAACAGCCTTCCTTCAAACATTCAGCTCAGAAACAGACAAGCGACAACTTAGCTATTTCCACTCAACGCGATCTTCTGAATTTCAAGTAATCCGTCTCAGCTGGAGATCCGTCACTCCAGAGCTGTTCCCCGTCTAAAACCTCGCTCCTAAATCCCTTCACACACATCTGAGCACGGCTGAGATTCTCGTTGCTGCTCGGGCAGAGCTGAGATTCTCGTTGCAGCTTGAGCAGAGCTGAGATTCTCGTTGCTGTGTGAGCAGAGTTGAGATTCTCGTTGCTGCTCGGGCAGAACTGAGATTCTCGTTGCAGCTTGAGCAGAACTGAGATTCTCGTTGCTGCTCGAGCACAACTGAGATTCTCGTTGCTTGCTCGAGCACGGCTGAGATTCTCGTTGCTGCTCGAGCACGGCTGAGAGTCTCGTTGCTGCTCGAGCACGGCTGAGATTCTCGTTGCTGCTCGAGCACGGCTGAGATTCTCGTTGCTGCTCGAGCACGGCTGAGATTCTCGTTGCTGCTCGAGCACGGCTGAGAGTCTCGTTGCTGCTCGAGCACGGCTGAGATTCTCGTTGGTGCTCGAGCACGGCTGAGATTCTCGTTGCTGCTCGAGCACGGCTGAGATTCTCATTGGTGCTCGAGCACGGCTGAGATTCTCGTTGCTACTCGAGCACGGGCTGAGATTCTCGTTGCTGTCTCAAGCACGGCTGAGATTCTCGTTACTGCTCAAGCAGAGCGTGTTGGAGTCTTCCACCTTGAAGCAAGGAGAACCTCGCGGCTAATATGCTTAATATGCTTATCTTGCTTGCACAACTGGTTTGCGCCCTCTGGCGGGGAAAGCACGCGGACTCTCTCGCAAGGAATGTTTAACAAAGCTGGCTTTTATTTTTATTTATTTATTTATTTATTTTCACCTCTTTGGATGGTTAGAGTGCATATCGTTTCGCTTAAAAAGCTTTTTCTATTATAACTCGTTGATAGGCAGTAGACTGCTCAGATGGAGCTAATTATTTTTCTTTATTGGGGTCCAACTTAGATTTCATTCTCCACCTAACCGTTAGTTTTGTTTTTCGAAAAGTCGACTGGGCAGGGTACGTAAGAAAAAAAAGGGGCAGATATTTCGTACTTTTTGAAAGTTGCAAGTTTGAAGCAGCAAACAGCGTGACTGTTGATACGCAGTACATGAATTATTGCAGTAGCCGTAGAATTGGCAGTTATAGAATTCACTTGTGCACTGGACATTCTGGTATCACTTATAAATGGAAAAAAAGACACGCCTTTATGAGAAGCAGCTTCGATTATACGTCCTCGCTGCATCATTACGGTTCATCAGAACAATCTTCTGATATATTTTTCCGTTGAACCAAAGCGTAATATATGCTCTTGTGACGTCATTCACTAGATTCTACAGTGATTCTCAAACTGTTTGCCGTGGCACCTTGAGGTGCCACAGACGTGCCTAGAGGTGCCGCAAGATTGTCATGAATTTTGTCTTGGCTAGGTCCTCTCAATGAACAGTTTGTAAAAAAAAGTTTGCAGAAGTCTTCATATAATATTATCAATGTGTCTACTCATATATATGTATATACATATATATATTTATATATTTATGCATATACATATATATATATATAATCATGAAGCTACAAATGTCGCTTAATATCAAATTCACGCTACCCCGGGAGTATCTCCGATGGAGAATTATCACCGAAGGGGAATTTATGTAAGTGATAAATGAGTTAGTACCGCCGGGACGCGAACCCTTGACACGGACATATTCAGCGATTCCATAGACGTTACCACCAAGCCATCAACATTTGTAGCTTCATGATTGTATATAAATCACGGTGTGATAAAAAATTTCACATATATATATATATATATATATATATATATATATATATATATATATATATATATATATATATATAGATGTATATATATATATATTATATATATATAGATGTATATATATATATATTATATATATATATATATATATATATATATATATATATATATAGATGTATATACATATGTATATACATATATATATGTATATATGTGTGTGTATTCATTAAATAGGAAGTTAATTCATGCGGTTTGGTGGGATGATAAAGAAGGGGTGCCACGGTAATGATTGCATTAGTTAGGGTGCCAACACTAAAATAAGATTGAGAACCACTGCGCTAGAATCTTGTTCAGATTTCAGCCGTTTATCGTAATTCCCTCTCGAGTTCCAAGTATTCCTTCTTGAGTTTTCCAAGTATTCCTTTTCTGGATCCCCGACAGTGTTTGAAACTCTTCTGGCAATTTCCTTTGTATCTCGTTATGATGGTGCTGCTAGGCTAAGCAGTTGTAGCACCAGGTAGTCAGTCGGCTGTGGCGGGTTGATGCGAGGGTGGTGAAGGGCGAGGCCAGTAACCGCACCTCCAAAAAGACTGGAAGGTTCACATATTTTGACGTTCCTTAGGAAAAAGGCATGAGTATACATTATATTATATATATATATATATATATATATATATATATATATATATATATATATATATATATATATATATATATATATATATATATATATATATATATAGCATGCAGTGTGATCACATGTATGTTATATTTAGAAACTATACCCTTTGCAGTCTCTGCTGTTAATATTCGTTTCTATTTCGGGCAGTGTCCCCTTCATAGAGTTTGTCTCTAATGATTTTACAATTACTGGCTTACTGTGCATAGCTCCCCTTCCCTCCCTCCCTGGCTTTTGGTACACGCCATGCAATCTACGCTGTCAGGTCGGGATCCCCGCTCACACGTGTCCAGTCTTTTTCGAGCGGTTCTAATCTCTGCCGAGATGAACTGCCGAGTTCCTTATTACCTGAGTGGCAATTTGACTCATTTTTTTTTTTTTTTTTTATTTTCTGTAAAAGATATCTGTTGAGACGGCGTTGTCTGTCCGTCCGCACTTTTTCTCTCCGCCCTCAGATCTTAAAAACTGTTGAGGCTATAGGGCTGCAAATTGGTATGTTGATCATCCACCCTCCAATCATCAAACGTACGAAATTGCAACCCTCTAGGCTCTGTAGTTTTTATTTTATTTAATGTTAAATTTAGCGGTGATCGTGCGTCTGGCAACGCTGTAGGACAGGCCACCACCGGACTGTGGCTGGTAGTTTCATGGGCCGCAGCTCATATAGCATTATACCGAGATCACAGAAAGATAGATCTGTTTTCTGTGACCTTGATTATACGCTGTAGTGGTTGTACAGAAAACTCGATTGCGCAGAAGAAACTTCGACGCATTTTTTACTTTTTTTTTATTCCTCAGGGCTGGGTTGTCCCTGTTCCCCTTTGCATGAAAGAAGGGAATCATAGATTTATTTAAGATTTATTTGAGCGGTTGTTCACACGTGTGCGCATGCGTAGCTTCATCCAGAAATACACGGAAAAAGTAGATTGTTCTTCAAATGTCATTTACCCCTTGGGGGTGGAGGGTGTTGTCGTCCAGTGCTCCTCACGCGGTGCACTGTAGGCATTCCTTGAGGTTCTTCGCAGCGTCCCTTCGGCCCCCGAAAGCAACCCCTTTCGTTCCTTTGACTGTACCTCCGTTCATATTCTCTTTCTTTCATCTTACTTTCCTCAACCCTCTCATAATAACTGTTTTTTAGTGCACCTTCGAGGTGTTCCTCCTGTTTCACCTGTCAAATCTGCTTATTATTATTATTATTATTATTATTATTATTATTATTATTATTATTATTATTATTATTATTATTATTATTATTATTATTCAGAAGACGAATAACCCTATTCATATGAAACAAGTTTATTATTATTATTAGTATTATTATTATTATTATTATTATTATATTATTATTATTATTATTATTATTATTATTATTATTATTATTATTCAGAAGATGAATAACCCTATTCATATGGAACAAGATTATTATTATTATTATTATTATTATTATTATTATTATTATTATTATTATTATTATTATTATTATTATTATTATTATTCAGAAGATGAATAACCCTATTCACATGGAACAAGGTTATTATTATTATTATTATTATTATTATTATTATTATTATTATTATTATTATTATTATTATTATTATTATTATTATTCAGAAGATGAATAACCTTATTCATATGGAACAAACCCACCACAGGGGTCACTGACTTGAAATTCAAGCTTCCAAAAGAATGTTAAGGTATTCAAATAGGTCCCAGCGCGTGGCCTTTGACCTAAATTTCATATTCCACTCCAAATATCATATACTCGAATTTTTTTTCTTGTAACTTAACGGACATCAAATTGATCCCACGTTCGATTTCGCAGAGAGAGAGAGAGAGAGAGAGAGAGAGAGAGTCGTATTTCGCCGAGATTACTCTCCGTAATCTTTCTCATCCTACTCCGTGTCCGTTAAGTTCGAAAAAGGCCGGCTGTAAACTTCGGTCGTTTTGTTAAGACCTGATTCCTGACTTGAGTCCTCTCGTGCTCAAGTGGTCACTATTCGGTCGGGACTTTGCAGTGGTCCGTGTTATTATTATTATTATTATTATTATTATTATTATTATTATTATTATTATTCGTAGTGGTTTGCATTATTATATTATATTATTATTATTCGTAATTGTCTACGTTATTATTATTATTATTATTATTATCATCATCATCATCCGTAGTGGTTTCCATAATTATTATTATAGTGATTATCATTGTTATCAGTATTGGTCTGCATTATTATTATTATTATATTATTATTATTATTATTATTATTATTATTATTATTATTATTATTATTATTATTATTATTATTATTGTGTTGCTGTCTTTTAACGATTTCTAAACCACTCATGGCCGCTGGAATCAAATGCTTTATTTTTTTTTTTTAATATTTTGAGGAACTTAGGCTATGAATTATGATTATATATATATATATATATGTTATATATACACATAGGCTACATAGTCATTCATTTTCCGTCACTCCAACTTGTATTATCCCCAGCACCTGTCTTCTTCTTCTTCTTCGTCTTTAACGTGCATTTTTCCCATTATTGCACCTGTGAACGCCATAATATTAAAAAAATGTTACGACATGACAAAAGACGAAACACCAGTAGCACCACTACATTCTACTGTATGTCCGAAGAAAAGAAAAAAAAAGAAAAAGAAAAAAGAAAAAAGGTGTAAAACCAGCGAGAAAGATATTGCCCATCTCCTGATGGGGGAGTCCTGGTCTGCCCTTTCTTTAATGTTGAATAAAACATGTAATCTCGACCCGGGAGAGAACTTTGTAAAGCTCCGAGAATTTCTGGTTTTTGCTTAACGCAGTTTTATTATTTTTTTTATTTTTATTATTATTATTTTTTTTTTTGTGGGGTGTTTTGAGGCAGACGTTACCGAGGGTTTATGTTTTGCCTTCGTTGCTTTCGCGTGCGAGGGAGATTTAGTGCTTGGGCTGTCTTCTGGCTCAGATGCATATTATTATTATTATTATTATTATTATTATTATTATTATTATTATTATTATTATGAATGGGCGTTTATTTTCACCCAGCCCCTGTGCTGCCGAGTTCCTGTAGGGAATAGGCGTTGTATGTATGGATTCACATTATTATTATTATTATTATTATTATTATTATTATTATTATTATTATTATTATTAAACACTTCCTAATCGCACGAGTCACTAAAATGGTGAAGAAACCCACTATGATATAGATGTAAATATATGATAAAGATATACATAAAACGAGAGCGTATTATTATTATTATTATTATTATTATTATTATTATTATTATTATTATTATTATTATTATTATTATTATTATTATTATCTCTTAATCTCATAAGTGACTGAAGTGTTGAAGAAACCCACAATAATACAAGTGTAAATATATGATAAAAATATATATAAAACTAGAGCTTATTAATATAATAATAATAATAATAATAATTATTATTATTATTATTATTATTATTATTATTATTATCATCATCATCATCATCATCATCATCATCATCATCTAAATCACACGAGTGACTGAAATGGTGAAGTAACCCACGATGATACAAGTGTGATAAATATATGATAAAAATATATATAGAACGAGAGATTATTATTATTATGGCGCAGAAACCCACAATGATTAATTGAAGATATCTCATAAAGAATACAGTAATTCTACCTCAAGGATTGATAAGTGGAATCGAGTGGGTTGTCGGAAGCTCCTCTCTGTATACATGTAATATATATTTACGCTGACAACATTGTGGATTTCTCCATCATCATCATCAACAGTATTATTATTATTATTATTATTATTATTATTATTATTATTATTATTATTGCTGCTGCCATTCTCTTTAACAAAACTTGTTGGAAACAGGGTCTCCTACCTTCATATTATTATTATTATTATTATTATTATTATTATTATTATTATTATTATATTGAAGAGTAGTCCCGTCCTTGAAAGATGAGGGTGAAATAAGAACCCTTTTCTCCAGTATAAATCTTGATACGTCGTTAATATTACACTCATAATCATTAAGCTTTACGAAGACTAACTGTCATCATCGATGGCAATAATGGCTCTCGCGAAGCATAAGATTTTTAATTGTATTCCTAACAATATTTCAAGATTTCACTCGGGGGAAAAACGAGCGTTTCCAATCCGTATGGAAATGAAGATGGAACACCGTTTGGAAAACAATATCGAGTGCTGTTTGGGAGACAATGGTGCACCATATGAAAAACAAAATGGAGCACTGTTTTGCAAACAAAATGGAGTGCAGTTTGGAAAACAAATGGAGTGTGGTTTCAAAAGCAAAGTGGGGACAGTCTGTAAAGCAAAATGGAGGGCCGTTTTGAGAACAAAATGGAGCACCCTTTGGAAAACAAAATGGAGCACCCTTTGGAAAACAATATGGAGCATAGTTTGGAAAGCAAAAATAAGCAATGTATGGAAAACAAAATGGAGCCCTGTTTGGAGACCAAAATGGAGCATCATGTGGAAAACAACATGGAGTACCATCTGGAAAACAAAATGCAGCACAGTTTGGAAAACAAAGTGCAACAGTTTGGAAAACAAAAGGCAGCACAGTTTGGGAAACAAAATGGAACACCTTTTGGAAAATACAACAGAGCACCATGTGGAAAAAAACGGAGCACCATGTGGAAAACGCAAAGGAAAACAAAACGGAGCATCGTGTGGAAAAAAAATTAAAACAAAATGGAGCCATGTGAAAAAAACAAAGGAAAACAAATGGATCATCATTTGGTAAAAAAACGGACAAAATGTAGCACCTTGTGGGAAAAAACAAAGGAAAACAAAATGGTGCATCATGTGGAATAAGCAAAGGAAAACAAAATGGATTACCATGTGTAAATAAAAAAAGACAAAATGGAGCAGCATGTTAGAAAATGGAAAACAAAATGGAGCACTGTCTGAAAAACAAAATGGCGTGCCATTTGGACCTGTACCTTGATTTCCAAACACAGCGTTTGGAAAAAAAAAATGCAGTACTGTTTGGACAGTAAAACGGAGCAACTTTTGGAAAACAAAAATGAGTAAAGTTTAAAAAACAAAATGGAGCACAGTTTAAAAAACAAAATGGAGCACAGTTTGGAAAACAAAATGGAGCACAGTTTGAAAAACAAAATGGAGAACCTTTTGGAAAACAAAATGGAGAACTTTTTGAAAGCAAAATGGAGAACCTTTTGGAAAACAAAATGGAGCTCCTTCTTTTAAGCAAAAAATGGAGTACCGTTTAGAAAACAAAATGGAGCGAAGTTTGGTAAACCAAAATGAAGTAAACAGGCGACTGGGAATGATTCCAGGGATAGGACACGATCCGATTTATGCCTCTTCCGCCTCGAGTTTTATGGAAAACAGCTTCATGTTTACGCCCGTTATTTAAAGCCGAAATATCGGACGATATCGCTTGTGCTTGTTTACGCACTTTCTTTTTTTTTTTTACTTCTTTTGGGGGTTGGGGATGGGGGTGGGGGTGGGGAATGTTTAGGGCAAACATTTGGCCTGATAGGAAATGAAATTTTGCAGCCGTTGGTATGATGTGTGTTAAAGCAAACTCACTCACTCTCTCTCTCTCTCTCTCTCTCTCTCTCTCTCTCTCTCTCTCTCTCTCTCTCTCTCTCTCTCTCTCTCTCTCTCTCTCTCACGTGGTGCGTGTATATATATATATATATATATATATATATATATATATATATATATATATATATATATTTATATATGTATATATATATTTATATACGTATATATTATATAAATATATATGTAAAGAGAAAATTTTCGTGATTCAGTTATACATGTGTGTGTGTGTGTGTGTGTGTTATGTATGAATGCATGCAACTATGTATCGGTGCTTTGGACAGTCGATGTACACTCGATGTATCAGGAAATGAACCCAAGTCTTTTCCTGTTCTAGGATCGTTTGAGAATTGAAATTGATTCGAGGTCGACATCGAGTGTGTCTGTATTTGTTGAGTTACACGGATGTGAATATAAGATATGAAGCAAAGAATGTTAGAATATAACTTACAGAAGAAGTGAAGTAATGGAGAAAGTAAAGAGATTGGTGTCAAAGGAAACCAAATTGTAATGTATGAAGGAATTATCGAATAAAAAAAAAAAACCAATGAGATTGAATACCGCGTTGAACGCAAATTTTAAGCAAGTAAACAAATGCGCCGAAGTTTCTTCGGAGCAATTGAGTTTTCTGTGCAGCGTATAATCAGTACAGCGAAAATAGATCTATCTTTCGGTGGTCTCGATATAATGCTGTATGAACCGCGGCCCTTGAAACTTTAACCAGGCCCGGTGGTGGCATATCCTATATCGTTGCCAGAAGCACGATTATGGCTAACTTTAACCTTAAATAAAATTAAAAATACTAAAGCTAGAAGGCTGCAATTTGTCACGTTTGATGATTGGAGTGTGAATGATCAACATACCAATTTGCAGCCCTCTAGCATCAGTAGTTTTTAAGATCTGGGGACGGACGGACAGACAAAGCCGGCGCAATAGTTTTCTTTTGCAGAAAACTAAAAAAGGAGTTTGAACCTGTTGGATGAATTGTTTGTGTTATTATACACAGGGGCGAGGGATGCAGCGATTGAAGATTAATTAAAAGGGCATAAAATGTGGCAGTACAAAGGAGTGGCAAAAAGTTTCTCGCAAGTAAACAGTTTGGCAGTTGGTCCGAGAGATGACTTAATCGCGTTGAGAGGATGAAAAAGAAAGGCTGGTGTAAAATGGTAATAAATTTTGAAGCGTTTGGAGGAAGAACGAGAAGTAGGCTTTGAAGGTGGTGTATGATTGAAGTTGAAGAAACATCGGAATGTCCGAAGGTGTAAATATCTAGTTAGCTGACATGACATTGCATTTAAAAAGCCGTGTTAGTGAATCATATGCTGGTGTTGTCAGAGCGGATGATATTGTGGAAGTGTTCTGCACGCGGGGTTCATTCTTGAACCACCCTCTGTCGTCAGTGCACCTCGAGCGTGCACTTTAGGCAGTACTTAAGGTTCTCTGCAGCGTCCCTTCGGCCCCTAGTATCAATCCCTGTCATTCCGTTTACTGTACCTCCGTTCATATTCTCTGTTCCGACTTTCTTTCCTCAACCCTCTCCTTGCAATTGTTTCATAGTGTAACTGCAAAAGGTTTTCCTCCTGTTACACCTTTAAAACTTCCTTTACTCTCAAAATCCCTTTCAGCGCTGAATGACCTCATCAGTTCCCAGCGCTTGGCCTTCGGCCCAAATTTTTTATTCCCTTCCATTGATAAGACTCAAGGGGGCTTATTTTAGATCTGTGTATTTAAGGATATCTTAAGTTAGCTCTCCCGAGCTTCTCAATATCAGTCCCCCTTGTCTTATCTCCCAAGTCTCAAGGGCTTCATGGAAGCTGTTTTAGACTTCGGAAATAGCCGTCATGAAAAATGCCGCCTGCGGTATTTTTGCCTGGCGACTTCCAGCCAGACGCATCGCGAGGCTACGAACCTTGAAAGCTATGGTTAGTCGTCGTGCCATTCGATACCAGCGAGCTGAGAAAAAGAAAAAGAAAATAAAGAAAAGAAAGTATAAAAAAAAAAAGGGCTCGCTTCTTTTCCGCCGATCCTGACATAGTGTGCGAAGATGCTCCCTTCCGGTAATAAGGGGGATATGTGCTGTGATTGACGGCTGGCTCTCTCTCTCTCTCTCTCTCTCTCTCTCTCTCTCTCTCTCTCTCTCTCTCTCTCTCTCTCTCTCTCTCTCTCTCGTCCCCTTTAATCCAGTGATCCAGGAATTGGGGAGAGAAAATAGTTTTGTAAATACAACATTGAACTAGTGTACTTGCCTACACCACACACACACACACACACACACACACACACACACACACACACACACACACACACACACACACTTATTTATTTAATATGGGTGTTTGTGTGTGTGTGTGGCTGGAAAGTCATGACATCGGGAGCATATATTAAATGTTTTTTCTTCTCCTTTCAGGTGAGTGGCCCCATCCTAGCTACGTGTTGTTAACATCCAGACCAGATTTGCGTCACAAATTTTACGGGCAGTGGATTCAGTGAGTAACCAGTAATATAAGTCTCGTCTGTTTTGATACGAGTAATTGACGTTTTATTGCCGTGTGCTTAGTTATTGTCGTTTTTTTTTTTCATGGAATATGTTACATGTCTTGGCGGATTTGAAGACGTTAAACATTATTCTTATTTTCTGCAAGTTTCTTGTTATTTTGTCGTCAGTGTTACCCTAAAATGTGGATGGCCTGTATACTGCACTCTTGACTCATTATTCTGGATCTGTTGGGTTGTGGACTGCGCTCTTGATTCATTATTCTGGATCTGTTGGGCTGTGGGCTGCGCTCTTGATTCATTATTCTAGATCTGGGGGGCTGTGGACTGCTCTCTTGATTCATTATTCTGGATCTGTTGGGCTGTGGACTGCGCTCTTGACTCATTATTCTGGATCTGTTGGGCCGTGGACTTGGCCCTTAATTCATTATTCTGGATCTGTTGGGCCGTGGACTTGGCCCTTAATTCATTATTCTGGATCTGTTGGGCTGTGGACTGCGCTCTTTACTCATTTTTCTGAATCTGTTGTGCTGTGTGCTGCGCTTATGTCTCATTATTCTGGATCTGTTGGGCTGTTTACTTTCTGGATCTGTTTGGCTGTGTACTGCGCTCTTGACTCATCATTCTGGATCTCTTTGGCTGTGTACTGCGCTCTTGACTCATCATTCCGGATCTGTTTGGTTGTGTACTGCGCTCTTGACTCATCATTCTGGATCGGTTTGGCTGTGTACTGCGCTCTTGACTTATCATTCTGGATCTGTATGGCTCTGTACTGCACTCTTGACTCATCATTCTGGATCTGTTTGGCTCTGTACTGCGCTCTTGACTCATCATTCTGGATCTGTCTAGCAAAAGTTTACACTGGATATTGAAAGTCACTGAAAACTGTTTTCCTTTTAATGTTGTCTCTATCTGTACATTTGATAAGTTGTGTTGTTTTCTGAATTCATGAGCAAGACATTTATGAGGGTAGAAGAGATGTAATTACGAGATCTTTTCATGTGAAACCGTTAAAAGTCATTATTTTTTTATGCATTTTCGCCTTCTTAGTATTTACTCTAAATTGTGTAAGTTCCTGAGAAAATCTTCAAAATAGTATGAAATGAATGCAATATCTGGTTAAATGTTATTTGGATAGAATTAAAGCATTTTTCTCATTTTCCTCCTTTTTTTATGTGCAGCTCTGATGAGATAAAGGATTGTATTTCTCTCAGCTTGCGTTTGGAACTTGAAAGTCTAAATTGGCCATCATGGGAGGTCGATGGAATAATTGAATTGCAATTTTTTGTCGTTGAAAATTCAGATAAATTTTTTTTTTTATATATATTGAGATGAAGGTCTTTAAAAGCCCATCACAAGGTGAAAATAATGTTTGGTTTCATGGCCTCAGCTCATAAAGTCGTGGTTGGATTTCCAGAACTAAAGGTCTTTAGCTGGAGCTGAAGGTCATTTGTTTGCCCGTCATAGCAAAAAGGGTCACTTGGTTACCTAGCTGAAGGTCATATATGTCGTTTGGTTGCCTGTCCTAGTTAATGAAGGTGATGGATTGCCTGTCTGGAGCTCAAGAAGGTCATTTAGTTGCTTATTAGGAGCCATAGGTCATTTGGTTTCTTGTCCAGAGCCTAGGGGTCATTAATTGCTGTCCAGGGCGAAATGAGGTAATATGGCTGTCTGCCCAGACTTAAAGGAGGTAATTTTATTGTCTGTCAAGAACGAAATAAGGTAATTTTGTTGTTTGCCCCGAGCTAATGATCATTTGGTTGTGTCGAAAGTTCAAGGAGGTAATTTGGTTGTCTGTCCAGAGCCGTAAAGGAGGTGAGTTGGTTGTCTGTCCAGAGCTAAAGTTCATTTGGTTGTCTGCCCGGAGGTAAAGGAAATGAGTCTTGTCTGCCCAGAGGTAAAGGAAATGAGTTGGTTGTCTGTCAAGAAGCAAGAGAGATGAGTTGGTTGTCTGTCCAGAGCGGAAGGAGGTGAGTTTGTTGTTTGTCCAGAGCTGAAGGAGGTGAGTTTGTTGTCTGTCCAGAGCTAAAGATCATTTGTTTGTCAAAGATCATTTGTTTGTCTGTCCAGAGCCAAGGGAGGTAATCTGGATGTCTGTCTAGAGCTAAAGAAGGTAATTTGGTTACTTGGCTGGAGCTAAAAGGTACCTTGCTGCATGTCCAGAGCTGAAGAGGGTCAGTTCGTTACCTGTCTTAAACTAAGGACTAGCTGTCAGTTGGCCGTTCTCAAGCTGAAGCAGGCAATTTAATCGTCTGTCGTAGAATACAGATAGGCATTTGACTATCTGTCAGGAGGTGAAGGTTTGGTTTTGATTGCCAGTTCTCAGGTGAAGTCAGTCTTGTGTTTCTACGACCCACTGTATCCAAATTTTGGCCAGAGGCTTTCCATGGTAGGAGATTTGGCCTCCTGTGCTTTTGTAAGAAGAAAATGGCATTATGTCGAAAGCTTCGTGGGTCGGTTCTCGTTATGAATGAATTAAATGTCCCGTTTTTGGGACGGCTTAATGACTATCAATAGAGGCTGTAATATGGCGAATAACCCAGATACCTCGGAGGTTGCATGACACACTCGAACGCAGGAGGCGACCTCTATCCAAACTGCACGAGAGTCCTTAATTAAATATTAAATTTCTATTCTTAGCGTACGTGTGTGCTTGTGTGTGTGTGTGTTTGTTTGTCCTTTCGACTACAGGTGTATTTTGTTTGTTTTTTCTCTTTTTGGCCTGGTGTTTGTTAGGACGTCAGAACTTAGACTGCAATTGCAACATAATTTAGTTTGTTTGTGTATGTTTACGTATTGCGATCCTTTGGAAACGTTAGTAACATTTTTAAGAATAAAGAACGACTAAATCCTTGGCTATGAGGTGAAGGTGGGACTGTTCCAACTCTAGCAAATGTATCTGAATTCGACTGATGTAGACTCGGACCTTTTAATTGTAGCCAGGGTAATTATCGTTACTTCGTTCTGATACCTCGGTCCCGAGATCGAATCTCGGCCGGGACCAGAATATCTTCATGTCTTTTCATTATTTGGATCTAGGCTGTTTAGTGACGAGTGTTTCAAAAATGAGCAAAAAAAAAAAAAATTAAAAAATTACATACAGTGGTGTATAAAGTTGTCTGTAAAAGAAAACTATTGTGCCGGCTTGTCTGTCGTCCGCACTTTTTCTGTCCTCCCTCAGATCTTAAAAACTGCTGAGGCTAGAGGGCTGCAAATTGGTGTGTTGATCATCCACCCTCCAATCATCAAACTTACCAATTGCAGCCCTCTAGCCTCAGTAGTTTTTATTTAATTTAAGGTTAAAGTTATTCATAATCGTGCTCCGGGCAACGATATAAGATAGACCACCAGCGGCCGTGGTTAAAGTTTGATGGGCCGCGTCTCATACAGCATTATACCGAGACCACGGAAAGATAGATCCAGTTTCGGTTGCCTTGATTATGCGCTGTAGCGGCTGAACAGAAAAGTCGATTGTGCCGAAGAAACTTCTGTCCATTTTTTTTTCTTTCTTTTTGATGAGGTCTTTGGTACGGCTCCCCGAGGGGGGCGGCGCTTTTACTGAAGGTATAATAATATTATCGAAAGAGTTCAAGAGATTTTAAGATCCCCACACTCTTCTTCTTCTTCTTCTTCTTCTTCTTCTTCTTCTTCTTCTTCTTCTTCTTCTTCTTCTTCTTCTTTGTTTCGGATCACTCCGTAATATGATTTGCTGTGAAATAGGTGGCGAAGCCCCTTTTTTTTATCTTAAAAGGATGCACTTTCGCCTCCTCCAGATTTAATGGAAGACCTCCCGCTTCTTCGAATTGTGGTCGAGAGAGAGAGAGAGAGAGAGAGAGAGAGAGAGAGAGAGAGAGAGGGAGAAATTTTCCTCAAGGCCGCATCAGAGGAGTGTAAACATGTTTGTCGTCTTTTTGTTTTTTTTTTTTTTTTGCCTCGATGTTTATGACGTACTGTTGACGATTATTTTTATTTTGAGATTTCTAATCAAAATGCTATTTTGCCTTTTTATTCCATTTTCGTAGCGTTTTCGGCGATTATCAAGGCTTCTAAGCGGTTGTCAATGAGTCTGAACTTTGTCAGTTTTTTTTTACGGGGTAAGGTTTGTAATCAAAACTTGCATTTTCATACATTTTATATATATTTTGTATATTTATTACTTTATTAATTACTTCTTCCTAATGAACACCTCAGTATTCTTTGGAAGCTTGAATTTGAAGTCAGTGGCCTCTATGGTGGGCGTGTTCCATATGAACAGAGTTCATTTTCTGAATAATAATAATAATAATAATAATAATAATAATAATGATTAATTTCATGTGTTATTGTATGCAGTGTACGTCTAAACTGCTGATGTGGTTTTGAGAGGCACCCTCTTACCACATAGCTTTTATGTTTGTGTAAGTTTCAAGTAGGTGTACTTCAAGGTACCTGACTGTGGCCTTCCATTATTTCTGCTTCATGCAAACACAGCAGGCAGGACAATCTGAAGTTCGTGTATAGCCCAGGCCTGAAAAGAAGAAGAAGAAGAAGAAGAAAAAAGAAGAAGAAGAAGAAGAAGAAGGAGGAGGAGGAGGAGGAGGAGGAGGGAGGAGGAGGAGGAGGAGGAGGAGGAGGAGGAGGAGGAGGAGGACAATCTGATGTTCGTGTATAGCCCAGGCCTGAAAGAAGAAGAAGAAGAAGAAGAAGACAATTGATGTTTGAAAGAAGAAGAAGAGAAGGAGGAGGAGGAGGAGGAGGAGGAAAAAATCTACCTCAAGAAACAAAAGAATGTATGACGTTGTAACCAGTGCACCTCTTCACGCGGTGTAGGCATTACTTAAGGTTCTTTGCAGAGTCTCTTCGGACCTTAGCTGCAACCCCTTTCATTCCTTTAACTGTACCTCCGTTCATATTCTGTCTTCCATCTTACTTTCCTCAACCCTCTCCTAATAATTGTTCATAGTGCAACTGCAAGAGTTGTTCCTCCTTTTGCACCTTTCAAACCTTTTCACTCTCAGTATCCCTTTCAGCGCTGAATGACCTCATCATCATAGGTCCCAGCGTTTGGCCTTGGCCTGAATTACATAGTAGTTGAAGTGTGGCAGTTGTAGCAGGGGGTTGTTTAATCTTACTCTTACAAGGATAGAGTGATAGCACGTCGCATTGTAATTGCGCGAATTATCCTGCAAATTGAGCGTCCTCTCAGTGCCATTATTTTACCCGCTGTTAGCTCAGCAGCAGTCGCTTCCCCCTTGAGTCATTACTCCCTGCGTCTTTCGGGTGTGTTTGTTCGGGAGAGCCGGTCCCTCGTTAGTATTCATGAGGCAGAAGGCATCGGTGCGTCCTTTCTTCAGTGGCTCCGATTCACAGTCACACCTCTCTTATTTCCCCGAGAGTCCAGCTTTGTTTTGGTTTTTTTTTGTTGTTGTTTTCAGAAGTGTCTGAAAAATGCTTACAGATTGTTTTCTTTGGAGGTTACAGTCGCACCTCTCTTAGTTCTCTGAGAGTCCAGCTTTTGTTTTTTGTACTTGTTTTTTTTTTTCAGAAGTGTCTGAAAAATAATTGAAGGTTGTTCCTTTGGGAGGATGTGTTATCACAGGTACACCTTCCTCCCTGAGAGTCAGCTTTTGTTTTTGTTTTTTGTTGTTTCAGAAATCTCTGAAAAAATACTTAAAGATTGTTCCTTTTGGGGGGATGCATTATCACAGTCACACTTCCCTATTTCTCTGAGAGTCACTTTTTTTTTTTTTTTTTTTTTTTTTTTTTTTTTTTTTTTTTTTTTAGAATCGTCTGAAGATAGTAGAAAGTTATTTCATGTGGAGGGATGCCCTTGTTTACGTTTTCTCAGTTCCATAGGTCTTCTATTCCAGGCTTTTGTTTTTTATTTTGTCTTTTGTTTCTTGATTTTTCAGAAATGTCTGAAAAATACTTAAAGATTGTTCCTCTGGAGGGATGTGTTATCACAGGTACACCTCCCTTATTTCTCTGCGAGTCCAGCTGTTGTTTTTTTTTTTTTTTTTTTTTCAGAAATATCTGAAAAAATACTTAAAGATTGTTCCTTTGGAGGGATGTGTTATCACAGTCACACTTCCTTACGTCTCTGAGGAGTCAGCTTTTGTTGTTTTTTTTTTTTTATTTTAGAATTGTCTGAAGATAAATGAAAGTTTATTAAATGTGGAGGGATGTCCTTGCCTATGTTTTCTCAGTTCCATAGGTCCTCTATTCCTCCTCAAACCGTTGGTTTGTTGAACAGTCTCCCCAAGGACGCTGTGCAGTTGGAATCTCAAAAGATCGAGCGAAGATGCGGTGCATTCCTACCCTACAACAATTCTCTTTGCATTTTGATAATTTTCATTCATTTTATCTGTTTGTTTAGTAATTTATTTTTATTTTCTAATAGCTAGGTTATCTCCTCTCCGTGTGGAGTCTGGGCGATTGAGCCCTAAAGAGTATTGTATGTAGTTACTTCGAGTACACATTACTTTTACCTTTTTTTTATTTTTCTAAAGTACTCATCTGGTCTTTTATCTTCTGTAACTTTGTAAGATAAGATACAATAAAAAAAATCTGGGCAAACTCAGTATTCCTGTGTCTCGTTTAGAGAGAGAGAGAGAGAGAGAGAGAGAGAGAGAGAGAGAGAGAGAGAGAAGAGAGAGAGAGAGAGAGAGAGAATGAATATCGTACTGCAATTGTGTGTTTGAACTTCATTATTTTTTATTAATTTCTTTTTTTTTTGCTAATTTTCGTTGCAGGATACAGTTGCATTCGCATCAAAAACATTTCCTTCCCATTTGTGTTTATTTAACATGTATATTGATAAACATGCACGATGCAGTGAGCAGTGTTCCGTTTTAATGGGCTGAAATCTTTTATGCAACCTGTAAAATGTACAATGTAAATATTTATAAAAACCCGTAACAATTTCGTACGTAAATTCTCCGTTCAATTATGTAGTGCATTTTTTGTAAATTAAAACTATTCAGTGTCTGACCCTTTTTTTTCACTGACGTTCAAATAAATAATTAGTGGATTTAATTTGGTAGTTTTTAGTTTAATGAAAAGAAAACTATTGCTCCGGCTTTGTCTGTCCGTCCGCAATTTTTTTTGTCCGCACTTTTCCTGTCCGCCGTCATATCTTAAACACTACTGAGGCTAGAGGGCTGCAATTTGGTATGTTGATCATCCACCCTCCAATTATCAAACATACTGAATTGCAGTCCTCTAGCCTCTGTAGTTTTTATTTTATTCAAGGTTGAAATTAACCATAATCGTGCTCCTGGCAACGCAACATCACGGGCCATCACGGCGGCTCATACAGCATTATACCGAGACCACCTAGAGACAGATCTATTTTAGGTGGCCTTGATTATGCGCTGTACAGAAAACTCGATTGCGCCGACGAAACTTCGTCGTATTTTTTACTTGTTTAGATTTATCTTTATGCTAAGAAACTTTCATTGGTACGCTTGGTATGAGCAAATATATAGTGAATGTGCGTGTTACATGGTATTTTTTTGCCACAATATTTTGTGAAACTTATCTTACTCGTCAGCATTTGAGGCTGTACGATAGACTTTAAGCAAAATCTCGAAATGTTTCCATAAAATTATTATTTTCTGGGTATTTTCAGTATTAAAAATAAATTCAATGTACTCTGTTTCATGGTATATTACCTTGAGGCAAATTCATGCCTCTATATGCGTATGGGTGTAGTGTGCGAATTTGATAGATTATTATTATTATTATTATTATTATTATTATTATTATTATTATTATTATTATTATTATTCAGGAGTTGAACCCTAGTCATACGGAACAAGCCCACCACAGGGGCCACTGACTAGAAATTCAAGCTTGCAAAGAATATGGTGTTCATTAGAAAGAAGTAATAGAAGGTAATAGGAATTATTATTATTATTATTATTATTATTATTATTATTATTATTATTATTATTATTATTATTATTATTATTCAGAAGGTGAACCTTATTCATATGGAAGAATTTCACAGGGGGCCACTGTCTTAAAATTCAAGCTTGCAAAGAATATGGTGTTCATTCGGAAGAAGCAAAAGAAGGTAATGGGAAATATTATTATTATTATTATTATTATTATTATTATTATTATTATTCATAAGATGAGCTCTATTCATATGGAACAAGCCCACCACAGGGGCCACTGACTTGAAATTCAAGCTTCCAAAGAATATGGTGTTCATTGGAAAGAAGTGACAGAAGGTAATAGGAAATACAGAAAGACGAGATAACTTATTAAAAAAGAAAAATTAAGTCAACAAATTGATAAATAAATAAAAAAAAATTTAAGTAAATTATGATGTTAATAACATCTCAACAATACATCTGACTTGTAAAAGTTATACTTGTTAATTCCCTTCACAAAAGATCTGTGATTTTTTGTAGCCTTGAAAATAAGTCTGACCAGATGATAGTAAATATAAATATTAACAATAAATTTTAAAAACATCTTGACAAAACACCTGACTTGTAGAAGTTAAATTTTTTAACGCCTTGTGCAAGGAATCTAAAGTTTCTGGAACTGAAAATAAGTCTAATAGTTAATTATAAATGTTAAAAACATCCTAACAAAACATCTGACCTGTAAGAGTCAAATTTGTTAACACCTTCTGCAAGAGATCGAAGGTTTCTGGAACTTTGAAAATAAGTCTAATAGCCAATTATAAATGTTAAAAACATCTCAACGAAAACCTGACACGTCAGAATTAAATTTTGTTATCCGGTGTACGGGGAATCTAATTTTTTTTTTTGTGTAGCGTTGAAAATAAATCTTATTAATTGTACTTTTTTATGATCTTCCAAATTGATAGTGGGGTCTCTCATGACCGAGCTGTGGGTTAGTGGGTCTCTCATGACCCAACTGTGGGTTCTCGTCGGCTTGAAAAAGGTTGAGGGAAACTGAACCTTATTTGTATTAGGAAGAGAAACGAGAATTGCGTCACTCCTGTATTGCCTCTCGCTTAATGGACACGTTGTACAAATACTCGTATTCAAATTCAGTTGGTAATGTAGTTTGTGATACGATTCCCACTAAGGTCTTGTAAATATATATATATATATATATATATATATATATATATATATATATATATATATATATATATATATATATATATATACACGAGGGTAAGTCAAAAAGTTCCAGGAAAAATTCAATATACTCTTTATTTAAGGAAATTCAAACATCATTTTTCTACATATCTACCATCTAACTCTATACACTTTTCAAGGTGCTGTTTCCACCTCTGCAACCCTTCTTTGTAGAAATTTGGGGCCTTTCTATTAAACCATGTTGAAACTGCATGTTTAGCAGCATCCAAAGATTCAAACCGGACTCCTCTTAAGTGTTCCTTGAGTTTTGGGAACAGGAAAAAATCTGAAGGAGCAAGATCAGGGACTATAAGGAGGATGTGGAAGAGTTTCCCACCTAAATTTCCGTAGGACTTCTCTTGCAACTCTTGATGAATGTGCTGGAGCGTTATCATGATGGAACAAAATTCTGCGGTGCAACTTTCCTCGACGTTTTTTAGCCAATGCAGTCTTCAGTTTTTGCAAAACACCTTTGTAGTAGTTCCCGGTGATTGTTTTTTGTCCAAGGAAATCAATCAAAATCACTCCTTTGGAGTCCCAAAACACTGTTGCCATAACCTTCTGGGCAGATCTCGCCACTTTGAACTTCACTGGTGCAGCTGAACCTCTTGGTAACCATTGCTTTGATTGAATTTTACTTTCTGGGTCATATTGATGGATCCAAGTTTCATCTCCAGTAACAATCCGGTCAAAAAACTCTGATTCATTTGATTCAATCTTCGTTAAAACTGCAAGAGAAAGTTCAGCTCTTTGATGCAGTTGGTCTTCGCGCAACGCTTTTGGGACCCAACGTGCTGAAAGTTGACTCAAACCAAGATTTTCATTTAAAATTGAAAATGCGGAACCATGGGAGATCCCAGTTTCATTAGCTATCATATCGATAGTAATCCGACGATCTTCATCCACTAGATTCTGCACCAAAGCCACAATTCTTTCATTTTTTTGCAGTCGATGGTCTTCCCTCTCTTGGGTTGTCTTTGAGGTCCTCCCGACCATCCTTAAATCGCTTTATCCAATCATAAACAACTGATTTAGATGGAGAAGAATCTCCATAAACTTGTTGCAAAGCTTCAATAATTTTTCCTGGTTTCCAATCAAGCTTGGTCAGGAACTTGATGTTAGCTCTCATCTCAAAATTTTTATTTTCCATGGGTTCAAGAAGTTACTTTTCTGAAGCAGATGTTAACACCACGGTAGCAAGAGGATGACTGAGGTAACAAGTCTATATGGATCACTACATCACAGATAATTGTTTACCAAGTATTTGGGTTGTTTCATTCCTGTGTAAATACATCATTCAACAATTTTTCCTGGAACTTTTTGACTTACCCTCGTATATAATATATATATATATATATATATATATATATATATATATATATATATATATATATATATATATATATATATATATATATATATATATATGAAAATAAGAAGGCCCATAAAACACTATTTAAACGTTGAAACCATATATTTCGGGCACTTGTTTCTGTGCCCGAAATATATGGTTTCAACGTTTAAATAGTGTTTTATGGGCCTTCTTATTTTCATATTACACTGTAGTATTACAGGAAAAGACATTCATATATATATATATATATATATGTTTGTACATATATATACACACAAATATATATATATATATATATATATATATATATATATATATATATATATATATATATATATATATATTATAAAGAAACATATATCTCATTAATATAAAATGTACTCAACCTTGGAAATAACAGATTCAAGGAGAATTTTATATCGTTGCTCCTACCCTGACCAGAGTTTGAATCATTTTATATATATATATATATATATATATATATATATATATATATATAATATATAATATATATATAATGTATATATATATATATATATATATATATATATATATATATATATATATATATATATATATAATTTCTCCCTAGGTAGCATTTATTCATTTATATAATGTATATATACTGTACATACATATTTATGCATATATTCATGAATAAGTAAATTATATTCATTTTTAATTATTCACCTATTTATTTATTGCAGTTGGATGACGTAACAACTCCACCTGTATCTAGAAAATGTATCCTGCGTAATTCTCCGTAATTCTCCCATGACTGTGCAATACGCTTTTCGATGACGCAAGCGCCAATTGAAAGCATTTCCACGGTGTCATTTCCATAGGCTTTATTGTTCCATCACGCATTCCGTCCGTATATTCATTAACGAGAGTGCCAATCCCCTTTCGTGGCTGACTGGCCGGCATTGTTCGGCCGGGACAATCCGTATTGTTGTTGGCGTGTTGTGAAAAGCGGTTGATGAATCGGGCATTAAGTGAAATGGTGATTACGGGGTTGTCCGATCAACCGCAACTGACTGTTTATGTTTCTGCCGCTGTTGTCGGTCGTAACCATCATCTGATTTTCCGTAGGGGGGAGGGGTTGGTTAGTGCTGTAGGCATTGCTTAAGGTTAGCTGCAACCCTTATCATTACTTTCACTGTACCTCCGTTCATATTCTCTTCCTTCTTACTTATCTTGCACCTCACGCTGTGCGCATTACCACAGGTTCTTTGTAGCGTCAGTTCAATCCCTAGCTGCAACCCCTTTCATTACTTTTACT
>JANJGK010008300.1:0-27208 GCA_039081455.1 Macrobrachium rosenbergii
CACATTCTCTCTCTCTCTCTCTCTCTCTCTCTCTCTCTCTCTCTCTCTCTCTCCCCCAATGGAATTGGAACGTTGCAACAACACAGTAGAGGATTTTTGTTTTTTGTGTGAACCAAAAACTGCTTGTAGGGCAAAGTGTACGTTTCACTGCTTACAACCACAGTGGAGGGGGCGGGCATTAGTGCCATCAGTGCACACCATGCGGTGCACTGTAGGCATTACTTAGATTCTATGAAACATCCTTCGGCCCCTAGCTGCAACCCCTTTCATTCCTTTTACTGTACCTCCGTTCATATTCTCTTCCTTCCATCTACTTTCCAACCCTCTCCTGACAATTGTTTCACAGTGCAACTGCAAAAGGTTTCCTTCTCGTGTTACACCTTTCAGACCTTTTTCCTGTCAATTTCATTTTCAGCGCTGAATGACCACATAGTTCCCAGCGCTTGGCCTTTGGCCTAAATTCCATATTCCATTCCATATTCCACAGCTTACGGCGTCACAGAAGCATCTGTGAGGCAGTACAAGATTCTCTTCCGGTCTCTGAGATGAAATCACCATAAGAGTCACTTGACATCAGGGCTCATTCGCTGCTTCCACATAGGCCCAAGTGTGGTGTTTTAGGAAGCGTGCGCTCTCTATCAGGATGTCACCAAAAACTCAGGATTAATACTCTACTCTATTAATCCTGCAACAACTAATGATGCCGTGGGTAGGTTCAGGATGCGACGAAGGAAATATCATCCTTATAATAGCAGCCAGATCTACTAATGGTTCAGAATTAAAACTGACTTTTTATTGTAATTGTAAAGGTGTTCACGTCAGCACTTGACAGATTCAGATGACAAGTAATGTGTAATCGTAATTCACCTCTCATGGTTCCTTGCTTGATAATTCAAAGTTTATTGGGTTCAGCATCTTAAAACTTAATTACCTCTCTCTCTCTCTCTCTCTCTCTCATATGTTGCACAGGCGCTTTAAGAAGGTTGACTAAGTTGTTCAAGGACCTGTCAATCACTTGGCTTCCATATTTATTTTGAAGGGTTTCTCTTTCTCCATCCTTTGTTCCACACTTTGTCTTTGTACACTTAATATTCTGAGGAGAAAATAATAATACCTTTTTCTTCGAAGTTCCTAACTTACTGAATAGGTATTAAGTTTCTTTTGTTACTCAGCACTGACAGGAATCATTTTGAATAGCGATGTGGGTGGGATTTCTCTTGTGGGTCGAAGTTTGGTTCGGCTCATTCTGGGAAGAAAAGAAGCGTCGTATATATGTGAGGTCATTTCTCCAGATACCAATCATTGCGATCATCTTGCAACCGACAAGGAATAGTTTTCTTTGCACTCTTTAGTAAAAGACCCATTCAATGGTTGCATGCAACATTTATGAATCGTGAAAAAGTTGGTTTGCATAAAATAAACAGAATCTAATTTTTTTATTATAAATGTCATTGGACATAAATGTCAAATGGGCAGCCGTCATCCACTGGGGGTTATTCTGGTACTGACCTGACCAGGTGCTGCTCTATCTGATCGAGTTAGCTCTCTCTCTCTCTCTCTCTCTCTCTCTCTCTCTCTCTCTCTCTCTCATGTGATACACACACACACACACACACACATTATCAGCAATGTGTGTGTATCACAGATATTGTTTGTGAGTTAGCGAGATACTTGGTGTTTCTGTATGCACAGCACACTCATTTCTTCACTGGTCACTTTCCTCAGGTTAATTTTCACTGCCCGAAGAAGCAGTGGTCGGGACCACCAGTTACTGAAGCAGCAGCGACTGCCTTCTCACGCAATTGAACCGAAACCGGATAAAGAAAGATTGTCGGTGCAGGATTCCTTCGGATTAAAAGCTTTGATGTTTACTGCTGCTTCTTGACCCCGCATCCATTTTCTGGGGATGTCAGACCAAGGACAAGAATGACCTTAGGGAGCATTCAAGGCAAAACAGGTCATACAGTCGAGTGACTTTCATTTAAAGGAACAATGCTCTTTGATTTATTCAGGATGAAATGCATCTGTACATGTTACTGGAATTAATCTCTCTCTCTCTCTCTCTCTCTCTCTCTCTTGTGCTACAGAGTTGTGGACTTTGCTCACTGCAGAGCGTCAGTTTATTTATTGTTAATTAAGATAACTGACACGATTTTGTTGAGGGTGTACTTCTGTACCATTCCCGTATTGGACAATATAGACCAGACAGTAGAGAACTGCTGTGATGGATTGTTCCAGGAGCAAAGAATCACCTCTAAGGTCTTTTCACATGCACTTGTTGCTATGTGTTCATCCTGTGGCCTCTTCATCCGTTATAGTCTTGGTGATTCATAGGCCTATGTCTCACATGGTGACAGGCCAGTTATTTCCCTAAAGTCGATTGATGTTAGTTCCATAAGGAGGCAGGCGTTCTCAGAATAATAATAATAATAATAATAATAATAATAATAATAATAATAATAATAATAATAATAATAATAATAATAATATCTGGTGCAGATAGAGTGGTTATGTAAAAGGCTTTACGTGTTTTGATGTTTTTTAGGTGTTTTTCG
The DNA here is from genome assembly GCA_039081455.1 of Macrobrachium rosenbergii. Classification (NCBI taxonomy): domain Eukaryota; kingdom Metazoa; phylum Arthropoda; class Malacostraca; order Decapoda; family Palaemonidae; genus Macrobrachium; species Macrobrachium rosenbergii. The sequence continues at coordinate 2,556 of JANJGK010008300.1, forward strand.
TCATGATTTGGTGAATAGTAGAGCTCTACCATTTAAAAAAAAAGGCTTCATGCAAAGTTAACATGTGCTAAGCTCTCCCTGGAGAGCTTAGATGGTCAAATGAGCAGTTGTCATTTTCCATTTCCCTTCTATTTGCTTGTTTAGAATTGACTTGCTCCATTGGAGGCAGTCAGGCCTCATTGTAACTCACGGTGGTTAGACCCCGAGTGGGGAAAGAGGTGTGAGGCCTTGCATGACTGAGAAAGAATTGGATGGAACTTTGACGTTTGTGACAAGAAGAGTCTTGAAATCTCACCTGGCCTTGAGACTAAGAGGCTCGCTGCTGCTTCTCATTTAGAAGATAAAGCAGGAAATAGAGGGTCGCCAGTGAGACTCAGAGGAATCAATTCTAAGGGTTTATATACACAGAGAATAAGTCAAAATTAAGCACAGTTTACAAAGGGACTCGCAATTCATTAATGATGATTTGACAGGGGAAAACATAAGTAATTATAGCTAAAATGACAAGGGAAAATTAGGCCCTGCACAAATGGGGTTCAGGGAATAGTATCCCAAAATCAGCAGAATTATCTGCGGATGCGCAGCTGAGCTTGAATGTAGTGACTTGGCGAACTGGTAACGGGAATGCGAAGGCAGATCGATTGCACACGTGAAATAGCAGCTCCCGAAAATGCCGAGAGCTTCGTTGATTATTAACATCAACATGCAGGCCTGTCAAGTAAATGAACAAAGCCTATGGCTGGAGGAGGCACTTTAATTCACTTATTAAATTCACTTGAATTCACTCATTGAATTCAGCAAAGGTACCTCATGAAGCAAAAGGACATTTAATCACTGATTGCCAATCGTAAAAGAATTCCAAAGGAAGGAAAACTTGAAATCGAAAGACGAGAGAATGATAGAAATTTGACTGGGCAAAAATCACCCGCCCCTATCCAGACATACCTCTTGACTTAAGATCTACTCTCATAATTAGAGAGGAAGGAATTCCGGGCATGTTATCTTTGTAGGAAAAGTATCTTTGTAGGAAAAGTATCTTTGTAGGAAAAGTATCTTTGTAGGAAAAGTATCTTTGTAGGAAAAGGGGGGCCTCGCTCCACAAAAAGGGGGGAAAGCTATCCCAGCTGCGAGGGAGATGTTCCCTGCTTGATGTCACTCTCGCCAAAGTCTCTCTCCCGGCTTTCCTCTATCAGGGCATTGTTGGACCCCTGACTCGGGTCACGTGACTGAGCTGGTGGTCTGTTCGGTCTCGTCCTCACTGGTGTGATCTGGAAAGAGGAGGGCTTTGGCTGGAAAATACCCTCTGAGGACTCCTTCATTTACGTTGGTGGCCTATTTTATTTAAAAGATGGTTTATTTCAAAATGGCAGAAGGCCTGAATTCATAACACATTTCTAACTGTGGATGAAGCTCTTTGGGGGGAACTCGTTTCTTTGTTAGGGACTGTGTGAAGTTATGAACAAGATAATGAACAGCTTCATTTCTACATCGTTTGGTGAAGTCGTCTTCTTGTTGGCCTCCAGTGGTCAGTTTCTGTAGTAGTTTGTTTCTCTGCAGGCGATGTTCTTAGGTTTGCATTCTAGGCCTACTTCAGCCAAAATTTTAGATATACAGTATATACTGGTCACAGAACTTTGCTTCTTTTATTTTTTACAACTGACATGATCAAATACGTGAGAGTGGGCAGTAACCCCAGTATTTTATCTCTCTCTCTCTCTCTCTCTCTCTCTCTCTCTCTCTCTCTCTCTCTCTCTCTCTCTCTCTCTCCTCTCTCTCTCACTCTCTCTCTCTGTGTGTGTGCAAAAGAATGATATTCAATAAAATTTATTTTGTACATTTTCCGAGCTTTGCATTTTCTTCGTGAACTGCTTTCCTTTTTATTAAAACGGGTTGTCTCTTCTATGGCGCGTAGAACTATTGGCAGCATCACAAAAGTGGTTTGGGCCCCAGTGGGAAGAAGATTCGAAACCGCCCATTACCATTCCTTCCCCATCCCCCGCCCCCCAACCTCCTATTTAGGAATCGAGTCTGAGCTCTGCTTGTGTACCGTGAAGGGGCGGAGGAGAGAGAGAGAGCACGCGGGCGCTCTCTTTCACGTTTTCTGAAACACCTTGATATTGGGGTTAATCAATCAGCATTTTCCATCGAAAAGCAAACGTGTTTTCCCAAACTGGGTCAAAGTTTGGAAAGTTTTCTTCTAGGAAATCAAGGCAGATTAAATTTTTTCTAATATAGGTAAACATCTCGAAAGATTTTGTTCATAAAATTTGAGTCATGGACCATAGTTCAGTTTTGTAGGTCTACCCAAGTTTCAAGAGTTTAACTGTTTGTAAATGTAGGCAGATGGAACTTTTTGTTTGTTGGAAATTGGATTTTTGTTTATAGGAAAGGTTTGGGAATAGACTTCTTTATATGCATGATTTTGATAGGCAATCTTTGAAAAATGCGGTATTTTCCTTTACGTAAAGCCAAAGATCCTTCTTGAACCCTAGATGATAGTTAACCCCCCCACTCTCTCTCTCTCTCTCTCTCTCTTTTCTATTTTCTGTGAGCCCACAATGCAATGTGTGTGTGTGTTTGTGTGTGTATTAGAGTTGGTTTGTGAGCTACTTCGTTGCTGCACAATGTCTCTCTAAAGACTCATAGTTTTTCCCAGTAGGAAGACAATGCCGTCAGTGCACCTCACGCGGTGCACTGTAGTCATTACTAAAGGTTGTCTGCAGTCGTTTCAGCCCCTATAAGCTGCACCTACACTTTTTAACCTTTTACTTGACCTCCATTCACCCTATCGTTTAGCTGAAGAGCCAGATTCCCATAAATGAACCGAGTGTAAATGTGCCTCGCTGTCGAACTAATCAGCTTCAGAGGTCCTTTATTCCTCACACCTTTGGAGGACTGTGGAACAGTCTCCCTCCCTACTGAGGATGTCCTACAATTGGAACTTCAGAAGTTCAAGCGAAGATGCGATGCATGACCACCCTAATACAATTCTCCTTTTATTTTAATAATTTACTCCCATTTTTATCTAATTTATTAATTTTTTTCTTTCCTAATAAGTGATCACTCCTTTCTGTATTTCCTGTTAACCTTCTGTTACTACTTTCATAAGGACACCTTAATATTCTTTGAAGCTTCTTGAATAGGGTTCTTCATCTTCTGAATAACAATAATAATAATAGTAATAATAATTATAATAATAATACCACTTACTGAAGCAGCAAAGCTCGTTTCCCGTCCAATTTGAACCTGATAAAGGAAACCTTTTTACTGCTGTTTACTTTGCTACTTCGTGACTTTACATCCGTCTCTCTCTCTCTCTCTCTCTCTGTGTGGTTATTGCAGCAACGCCAGTAGAAGGCGTGGTTCGACCTCTAGCTGCCGCTGAGGGCCTCGACGAGGTGACCTCCATTCCTTTCCTTCCTTTGATAAGCTAACAGAGAAATGGAAGACTGAGTTCGTATCAGGCGTCAACTGTGTCTCCCAAGGCAGATTTATGGCTGTTTACCTTGTGACTTTAATTAATGTTTCCTTCCGTTGTCATATAATTATCGCTTCATATCCACATGAAATTTGATTTTCTAGTACGGGCCGCTCTCATGTATTTTTGCAGTCAGTGTCCCCCTGGACAGGGTTGGAAGTCGAAAAAGTCGTCCTCTCTTGCGCTGTCTGGTAGGTTTTTTGAAGAAGCCGAGATTCCTTCTCCTGTCTGGTCGAGGTCGTCGTCGTCTTCGACAACGACGACCCTTTCCGGGAGTTTTGATGTGATTTCCTCGTCTGCCTTGATTTTTGGAGGCATCTATTGATGTCAGTCCTCGTGTGGTGTCCTGTGTGTGTGTGTGTATCTGTTCTGCTTCATCAGTTTCTGAAGGGCTTTTAGATCAGGCAAACTTATCAAACGTGTGTATTTATATATATGTAAGGTAGAAAGTAAACATTTCACAATACGAACATCTTCGGAACCACTGGTTCACTTCAAAATTAGTACAAAGCACTCTCGGGTAAATGTGATTTAAGTTTATACATTTGGGGCCACGCCCACTTTCTTGGGGGTAAGGGGGCGGGAGACGGTTGAGTGGAAATAGGGTGGGTCATTTTACAAGACCCACCTCAAGAAGTACGGGACCAAAAATGATCAAATTTGAGAGACAGCTTCCGTACTTAGGGCAGATTCCCGTTTGTTCAAACATTAGTCCCGGGGGACAGAGTTTGGCATAAAAATAAGTCGTTTTGGTCAAACACTTGTTCAGTGCAACAGTTTGTCTCAGGGAAGCTATGAGGCTCCAGGCGTCTTTCTCCTTTTGTTCACTTATAAGATTTTTGGAGAGAACCTTTAGAGAAAAAATGGTGCTCTTCGTTTTGGGCTGTTGATGCTTCCAAGATAATGCCTTATTATCTGCCATTCGTTGTGGGTCGCCAAACCTAAGCATTCACCGATCGTCAGGGATTTCTTGGCATCGTCAACTAGACGCTAACTACTTGAGTATTAGGTCTAGGTGATTGGTCTAGTTTCCTAAGTTCCTGCGGGTCTCCGTCCTCTCTCCCCAGACTGTTGGCCTTCTCGTAGTCCGTCTGAGCAGTCGCTCGTTTTCCAGAAGCGCATTCGCCCAACGCACAAACACACGAGAGAGAGAGAGAGAGAGAGAGAGAGAGAGAGAGAGAGAGAGAGAGAGAGAGAGAGAGAGAGAGTTAAAGCGTATGTATGCACTGATACTGATAGTTATACTATGCATATTTAGTCTGTTTGTTTTTCACAAGCTCAGCTCAGGCTGTATGTGTGTGTGTGTGTGAGAGAGAGAGAGAGAGAGAGAGAGAGAGAGAGAGAGAGAGAGAGAGAGGCAGACAGACAGAGACAGAGAGTGTAGAGTAGGCCTATGTGGTCTTTTGATTTACTTGGTGAAATAACACCGAATATTTCTACAGTTTATTGACGGACGTGGCTCCGTGTTATCAAGCTGTGTGTTTATTGTTTATCATTTTTGTATGATTTGTGTTTGGCGAGGTGAGAGAGCTTTCATTGTAATTTCAGTTTTGAAATAGGATTGTATCGTTTTAAGGATGGTGCAGCCTTGGCTTGAGGAGCCATCGCCAAGTCAAGAAGACCCGTGGAAAGGAGGGGGACTGTGCCTTCCCTCAAGACCAGAAGTTTGCCAAAAGCGGCGTCAGTGTCCTTCATATCATTTCTTATCGGTTTCCCAATCATTTTTCCAAAACGTCTGCTCTGGAGTGTGCTTGGCAACCCCAGTAATCCAGTTCCGTTGCTTTCGTGCAGTCTGTATTTGTCTCATTTGCGATAAATTCCCTTATAATGCTGTTCAGATTTCAATTGCTCTTTTCAGAGATGACTCAATGGAATTATTTTTGGTTCAAGTTTAAACTAGATCTTTCTTTTGGATGATTACCGAAAGTTGGTGTCAAGAGCTGGAGTTTAAGTTCAGAGACATTTCTTAGAAATTTATGACGTTCCCGGACTGCGAGCTCTTGCGCTTCGGATAAAAAAAAAGTATGCCCAGCATTTTTGGAAATGGAGATTGAATATGCCCATACTTCCACGGGGGCCTGGAGAGAGAGAGGGTGTTTGTTGGTGGGTGGGTTGACGTGTTTAAAATTATACGGATGATATCGTGTTGACCAAGATTGGAAATCTAGGCCGATATTCAGGTGACTTTGTTCCCTTGTTGTTCGTTGTGGGTCATCTGCTGAATCTACGTTATGTATTCGAGTATGTAACCTTAATGCATTGGAATACTCTTGTCAGAAATCTCGCTCTCTCTCTCTCCCTCTCTCTCTCTCTCTCTCTCGTACTGCAGAATCATGTACTTGGCTCGCATGCCCCAGTGTCACACTGACCGGCTCTCGCACCAGCGCAAAAGGTTGTAAATCGTGATAAGTGGGAGCTTTTTTTCTGTTTTTGGAGCTTGTACTTCGATACCATTTCAGTATTTGCATTCATAGATCAGAGAATAGAGAATAAGTGCTTATGATAGATTGTTCTAGGACCAAAGAATAATTTGTATGGTCTTTTGTGGTCTTTCGCGTGCAATTATTGCTATGTATTCATCTTGTGGCCTCTTCATCCGTTATAGTCTTGGTGAATCATTAGGCCTATGGCTCACATGGTGACATGGCAGTTATTTGCTCTAAAGTCGTCTTATATTTGTTCCTTGTGGAGGCAGGCGTGTTCAGAATAATAATAATGCTGTCTGTTGTAGATAGAGTGGTTATGGAAAACACTTTTATTGTTTTGATGTGTTTCAGTGTTTTTGTAATGTTTTGTTAAACAGTAGAGCTCTGCTATTTGAAACAGGCGCCATGTAGGCTTAATATGCGCTATGCTTTATTTGGAGAGCCTTAGTATGGAAAAGGGGCTGCTGTCATTTTCCTTTTCCCTTTCATTTACTCGTTAAGAACTGACTTGCTCCATTGGAGGCAGTGGGGCCTCATCGTAACCCATGGTGGTTAGACCTGAGCGACGGGAGGAAGAGCTGTGAGGTCTTGCATGACTGAAATGACAGGAAATGAAGGAAGACTGATTTCTTTCATAGAGGTAAACATTTCGGAAGATTTTATTCGTAACATTTGATTCACAGACCACAGTTTCTCATCGTACGTCTACCCAAGCTTCAAGAGATGAACTGTTGATAAATAAAAGTCGGTAGAAGACGGAACTGGATGAGCGTCGTTCAGTACCTGGTGGAAATTGGATCCTTGTTTATATTCAGTATATTATATATGATATTAGACACAGATATAAAACTCTGAAAGCTAGTTTTTAAACACGGAGTATTTTCTTTTATGTGGAACCTTAGACAGGGTTGGCAGTCTAACGAGTTCTCCTCCACCCCCTCCTCCTCCTCCTCCTCCTCCTCGAAGTCGTCGTAGCCGTCGTCGCCTTCTTCTTGAGCCACGACGACCCTTTCCAGGAGTTTCTTTCGATGTGACTTCCTTCCTTCCTTCCTTGTCTGGCCTTACTTTCGGAGGCATTCACTGACGTCAGTCCTCACGTGGTTCCTGTGTCTTTATCTGTTCTGGTTCATCATTTCCTGAAAGGCTTTGGGGCTTATGTGAACTTCTTAAGTCTTCAAGCGTCAAACGGCAACTTTTCACATTTTGGAATAGATAACAGAAAATTAGTACAAAGCATTCTCAGGTAAAAGTGATTCAAACTTATACATTTGTGGGAGAGGGGAGCGCCTCTGTCCAGGGGGCGGGGTGGGTGGGGTGTGAGGTAGGGAATGAAAGCCAGCGAGAATAAGAGGGGGGGGGGGGGTTCATTTAACTCTCTCCTTCGCAAGAAGCACAGGACCAGAAATACAAAACCTGAAAGACAGTTTCCATAATGAGCGCAGATTCAAGTCCTTAGTCGCAGAAGACAAAGTCTGACATGAAAACAGTCGTTTTGGTCAAAACACTTGTCAAGTGCAACGCTCTGGCTTCTTGCCTCTTTCCTCTTATTTGTTCATTAAAATGAATATCTATGTTGTTCTTGGTTTGAGATTCTTGGGTGCTCATTAAGAATTTTGAATTGTAAGCTGGAATGATAATTGATTCCTATTTCCTGATAGTCTGATTTCACATTGATTTGTTCTGCAACTAATTATGTGTTGCTGTGTTTTAATGGGGAATAGTTTGTGTTGGGTTTGTCAATAACTCGACAGAATCTTAACCAAGAAACCTTTCCCCAGCCACACATTCGGGCTCTTTAGAGTGACTTTGTAAATACCCAGATCATTCTGATCAGTTCTGTTATTCTCCTAAGCTTGTTAGAGAATGCACATTCTCTGTCTATATAGAGATAGGGTATTTGTCACTGGGCCATGTCTGTTCCGTCACTGGAAGAACAAATTTCACTTGGCGTGAACACCAAGTCAGTGGTGTATGCACAGGGCAGTATGCATGGGTAGCCTCGTGTTTTCATTTGGATTGCACTTCTCGTCTGTTGTATGTTCAAATGGTCTATTCACTCAGTGAGGTTGTTTATTATATAGCCTTATTTTCTGCAGAAATCACACAATTTTTCAGTTATACTTACATCATCCTGCTTTCAGTATAATTCCTGAAAGGTTTAATATTCTGTGGGCATAGAATCAGACGTTTCTGTGGCTGGGCGTTTGGACAAAGATTCGTCGTTCCTTCTTTGGACTCTGCAGCATTGCTGTATTTGCCCTCCAGCATTTTTATGAACTAGTGGCTATGCTATCTCTCTCTCTCTCTCTCTCTCTCTCTCCTCTCTCTCTCTCTCTCTCTCTCTCTCGTAACCTAAGAAGTTAATAATGTACCTGGTTTTAATAAACTGACACGTGTTTTATGAGCTTATCGAACCTATCAACAGCTATGTTGTATCACCAAAGAATAGTTCTTGTCTGTCTCAGGCTTAGCAGATTTGCAATTTGGTAAGAATTATTTTTATAAATTGAAAATGTCATCAACTCACACAATGAGTGCTGACGAGGCACACACCACTATTTCCCCACAACAGCTGCCTTTTGTGGGACCCTGCAAACTGGAAAACTTCCCCTAATCTCTTCTTCAACTACCATAAAAAAAAAATGACTGGGGTCTTCGTTACCTCAAGAACCGAAGGTCTTAATCGTGAAGCAGAACATTTGCTTTCTTGGGCTCCTTGTCTTGTCAAGGATATCTGTGTGCTCGTCACTGGGTTCCTACTGAAGAAAACCATGTTTTTTTTGTTTTTTTTCATCCTTGTAATATCTAATACGAGACTTTTGCATTTGCCTTCGGCTTTTTACAAATTGTGGTCAGACAGTGTTAGGGTACCCTCCCTTTCAACTTGGATATTGTGAATGCTGAATTTTGATGTAGAACATGTTTATGAATTCGTCTCTCTCTCTCTCTCTCTCTCTCTCTCTCTCTCTCTCTCTGTGTGTGTGTGTGTGTGTGTGTGTGTGTGTGTGTGTGTGTGTTCAGTACTGGGTGAGGTAAGCATCATATTAGTAGTGAGTCCAGAGCATGGGACGATACTTTACTGTCCATTTATCAGTCTGTGCCCTGTCTGTCTCTCACCCTTCTGGTTTCTCGAACTGCATTGTCATAACCGTTTGCCTCTCACACCAGACCTCCAAAGGTTGTTTTATGTTTCTGAGCACTCATTTTTGGGAGTGTATCCCTTATTATCTTCCATTCAGCATTAGGTCCTGGTGATCTGGTTTCATAAGTTTCTACGGGTCTCGGGTCTCTCTCACCCAGACTGTCGAGGCCTGTTGCAAGTTTCATCGACGCTTGGTCATGTATAGTGCAGACACATTACATTCCTGCTTACTACGTTCAGCGGTTAACCTCCACCTTCTTCAGTCAGGCTATGTCAACGTTTTGCCTGCTGTCTATTAAAATTCCTTACCCTCTCGATTGAATGAGTGGCATTAGCAAGTTGAATCTCCGGACGCTCTTCGTACATCGGGATTTGCTAAAGTTCAAGTATTTTTCGAAGATATTCTTGGTCACGTTTTAACGTGACTTCTTCTCGAGTGTTCCTTGGCCAAATTCTTGAACCCAGCTCCGTTTTCGAGTCCTCAGAATTCGCATTGTTGAGCCGTTGCCTCTTATACCAGTCTCTAGGGTCTGTTGCAGCTTTTATTTTGTCTGTTTTTCCAGTAATAACCAAACCTTACACGTAGTCACAGCCTTCAGTGTAAGATTTCTCACTTGTCAGGGGCCTTCCACTTGGACAGATGGAACAATCATCATAATATTGACGATAATTTGGGCTCAGTCTCCCCCCTTTCTTATTTCACCCTGATCTGGGCAAGATACGGGCACCACCATTCCACAACTTCCGGTTATGGTTCGTACAGAGGCCACGCCAGTTGAGGAGAGATTTGGGATATTTGCACTCTGGTCCTGGTAAAGATTTCGGCATTTCTCTTGTAAAGGCGCTCTCTCTCTCTCTCTCTCTCTCTCTCTCTCTCTCTCTCTCTCTCTCTCTCTCTCTCTCTCTCTCTCTCTCTACTCTCTCTCTCTCTCAGGCATGCTGGTTTATACGTGTTATGTACAGATCGTGTAATGAAGTGAAGATTTGTGTACATCGTAATAACTTGTCTGTTATTGATTAGCGTGAAACTGTCAACAGCCCTTTATAAATATCAAAAGTCGTGGGAACAATTCTTTTGGATAAGTTTTTTATTATCATGTGTTTATGTTGGGCGTTCATTGACATTGCATGGAGATTCTCCTTCATCCACTCTGCAGGAATGAATCATTAGTCTGGATGAGGCTTTTTTATTAATTTGTGATTGACTGAATTTTGGAATGTAAGATCGTTTTCCTCGGGGTCTGAGAGTCCAGTGACTAGACATCTTGCATGGTTAACTTAGTCCCATACCGACGAAGGTTGGGTCTAGTTTTTTCTGTCTGTCTGTCCGTCCTGTCGCTTTGTTTGTACGTCCGTTGCCCTGCTTGCTTTCGTTCATACTGTTTGCTAGTGTTGAGGGCTGCAATGGAACTTTTGAAAGGTACCCTTTACATATAATTTTCTAGCGCATATTAAATCGTCCTATATATCAAGTTGAATTATACTAAATAACACTGCGATCTCTTTCCCCCCTCTGGTTTCAAGCTGGTCAAGCCTGTAGTTTAACCCACAGCTTCTTTCACCAGACTGTTATGCTCTCTTGCGATTCTGAGTAACTCTTCCTGGTGTTTTTGATACGGCAGAGGCGTTAGCAGCCTTTACTTGGACCCACTCTTTTGTTTGCATAGACCGATGCTTGATCTGCGCAACTCTTGACAATTGACGGTCTTTTGTTTAGCAAGGAAGATCTTTCTTCGAGATTTGGGTTGATATATTTATTGTTTACCTAGGCTCTCTTTTACAGTGCTTCTCACACTCCAAAGAGCTCTACAGTAGTCCATGGAATTTTAAGAGATCCTCTACCGGAGCATTTGACTTTGTAAGACGTTCTGCTTTGGTCCTGTTAACTCTCACCTGGGGTGACCTCTCCCAGTGGGTGGTGCTACCACCTTCGTTGATTGGAGCTCTCGGTGCTCGGTTTATGCTGTGGCCATTGTAGTATTAGTACACGAATTATATGGACTATTTGCTTATTCTTCATGGGCCTTTTAATGGAAGCGCTCGCTCGCTCTCTCTCTCTCTCTCTCTCTCATCAAACTACTACTCAAAATATATCTCTGCTGTAGCTGTACCCCATATTACTGCTCTCTCTCTTTTCTCTCTCTCTCTCTCCTCTCTCTCTCTCTCTCTCTCCTCTCTCTTCTCTCTCTCTCTCTCTCTCATCAAACTACTACTCAAAATATATCCCTGCTGTAGCTGTACCCCCATTATGCTTCTCTCTCTCTCTCTCTCTCTCTCTCTCTCTCTCTCTCTCTCTCTCTCTCTCTCTCTCTCTCTCTCATCAAACTACTACTCAAAATATATCTCTGCTGTAGCTGTACCCCATATTACTCTCTCTCTCTCTCTCCTCTCTCTCTCTCTCTCTCTCATCAAACTACTACTCAAAATATATCCCTGCTGTAGCTGTACCCCATATTGCTTCTCTCTCTCTCTCGCGCGCGCGCTCTCTCTCTCTCTCTCTCTCTCTCTCTCTCTCTCTCCTCTCTCCTCTCTCTCTCTCTCTCTCTCTCTCTCTCTCTCATCAAACTACTACTCAAAATATATCTCTGCTGTAGCTGTACCCCATATTGCTCTCTCTCTCTCTCTCTCTCTCTCTCTCTCTCTCTCTCTCTCTCTCTCTCTCTCCTCTCTCTCTCTCTCTCATCAAACTACTACTCAAAATATATCTCTGCTGTAGCTGTACCCCATATTGCTTCTCTCTCTCTCTCTCTCATCAAACTACTACTCAAAATATATCTCTGCTGTAGCTGTACCCCATATTACTGTAGTCGATGGGAATCTGATATATAAAACCTTTGTCAAAAGGTTTTGTCAGAAAAATTAAATTATATTAGTATATAATGACATAATTTTATGACCAGGGAATGTCGTCGACATAAATGGGACCGTCTAAGAAAAAGGAAAATATTGTCAACTAGATTTTGGCGTTGTTGGTCTAAAAATCGAAATGATTTCAACCATCCTGAGATGATGTCTCCAGCTTCCTACGGTAAACTTAGCTGATTTTGAGCACCTGCTGATATACCTTGAGAACTGTAGCCTCATCTAATTGATCACATCAAGTGTGTCACTGGTAAACTATTATTTCTGGACCAATTAGGAAATCAGATATTCAAAGTTGAATAATTTTTTCAGGATTATTCTCCCGTCTGATGATTCTGAATCCTGATACTTCGGCTGGAATATGGATTCACAGTATAGAAGTTACTGTTTGGAACATACACAGCAAGTTTTGGGAACAGAGCCGAGTGAATCTTCATCCAAAATCCTCATTTAGGACCAACCTTATCACTATTCATCAGAACTGCCCAATCTTCTTAACCTAACTCAACTTGACTCGAATCTTTCAAAGATGCAAGATGAGCCCAGGAGGGCTATCTTCATACGTCCTAAGGTTAGCTAGCCCTAGGGTGAATGACCCAAATGTGACGAAGGTAAAGCACCTTATCCAGCTTAGGATATATTTTGCTATGAGAAAGGACCCTAGGATGTATTGTTAATGATCCAGGGGATGGTGAATCCTTCCTGAACCAAGCTAGGACTGGATAGTAGATCCTTTGAGAGTTGGCTAAGTAGGAAAGGATGTATTAGTCAGGGGTGGTTGGTGTTTTGGGCAAGAATAATCTGATCAATCTTGGTTGTCCCAATTTAAGTTACGTTATGGCAAGATAAACTGTGTAGGCTTCAAGCAATAATTGGTCTATAACCTACGTAGGCTTCAAGCGATAATTGGTCTATAACCTATGTGGGCTTCAAGCAATAATCGGTCTATAACGTATGTAGGCTTCAAGCGATAATTGGTCTATAACCTATGTGGGCTTCAAGCGATAATTGGTCTATAACCCATGTAGGCTTCAAGCGATAATTGGTCTATAACCTATGTGGGCTTCAAGCGATAATTGGTCTATAACCTATGTGGGCTTCAAGCGATAATTGGTCTATAACCTGTGTGGGCTTCAAGCGATAATTGGTCTATAACCTATGTGGGCTTCAAGCGATAATTGGTCTATAACCTATGTGGGCTTCAATCGATAATTGGTCTATAACCTGTGTGGGCTTCAAGTGATAATTGGTCTATAACCTGTGTGGGCTTCAAGTGATAATTGGTCTATAACCTATGTAGGCTTCAATCGATAATTGGTCTATAACCTATGTAGGCTTCAAGCGATAATTGGTCTATAACCTATGTAGGCTTCAAGCGATAATTGGTCTATAACCTGTGTGGGCTTCAAGCGATAATTGGTCTATAACCTGTGTGGGCTTCAAGCGATAATTGCTCCATAACCTATGTAGGCTTCAAGCGATAATTGGTCTGTAACCTATACAGGCTTCAAGCGATAATTGGTCTATAACCTATGTAGGCTTCAAGCGATAATTGGTCTATAACCTATGTAGGCTTCAAGCAATAATTGGTCTATAACCTATGTAGGCTTCAAGCGATAATTGGTCTATAACCTATGTAGGCTTCAATCGATAATTGGTCTATAACCTATGTAGGCTTCAATCGATAATTGGTCTATAACCTATGTAGGCTTCAAGCGATAATTGGTCTATAACCTATGTAGGCTTCAAGCGATAATTGGTCTATAACGTATGTAGGCTTCAAGCGATAATTGGTCTATAACCTATGTACGCTTCAAGCGATAATTGGTCTATAACCTATGTGGGCTTCAAGCGATAATTGGTCTATAACCTATGTAGGCTTCAAGCGATAATTGGTCTATAACCTATGTAGGCTTCAAGCGATAATTGGTCTATAACCTATGTAGGCTTCAAGCGATAATTGGTCTATAACCTATGTAGGCTTCAAGCGATAATTGGTCTATAACCTATGTAGGCTTCAAGCGATAATTGGTCTATAACCTATATATAAGCAAGTGAAATTGGTCTATAATCTATTTATAGACATCAAGTGAAATTGGCCTATAAACTATATGTCTAAACAAGAAGTCACAGGCCTATAACCATTAATTTCCTCGACTGTAAAGTCTATAGTTATAGTCTTAGAATGTGTTAAAATATGATAGAAAGGTGACTATGCAAATATGATAGACAGGTGATGCAATGTGCCAAGCCGTAAGACTGAAAGTAGGCTGTAACACTAGTAATAGGTGTATTCAACTAGTTGTGCAAGAAACGATTTTCCTTTCAACTGTACAGAACTGTATGCTACAGAATACCTGTGACCAGCGAAATAAGTATGAAGGGAATATTTTCATTTAAATTCATTAAGAAGACACCTTTCAAAAGAACTAAATGGTTGTTAGTGATGATAATACAAATGCACAATTTTATCCAGAGCTCCAAGTGAACTCTGGAGTTTTAATTAAGAATTCCATCATTCAGGACTGGCTTAGAGTTGAAATATAGTTACCAGTTACTAACCAAAACATCTTTCAGCAGGTCAGCATGTGAAGGGATATTATTTAATTGCTTTCAGGCAGCACTTGTTCACAGCTGTATTGAAAGGTTCAAGAGGCCGATTTCGGGAGTTGTGGAACCTAGAATACTTTGAAAGGTTCAAGAGGCCGATTTCGGGAGTTGTGGAACCTAGAATACTTTTAAGAATAATTAACTCTTAAAAATTGTTGAATAATTGTTGGAAGACGTTCTTGAAAGCTGCATAATCTACACAAATACAGCTATACAGTTGATGACTGGTGAGTTTAGACTTGTTTGGCAGGATTTAAAATGTTTGGCAGGATTTTAAACAGTTGAGAGTTCTAAAATGTTTGGCAGGATTTTAAACAGTTGAGAGTTCTTGAGTTCTGGAACTAACTAGATTTTTAGCAAACAATGTACTAAGCAGCAAATAGAGTTCATATAGTTAAACTATAAGATCTTGGATGCTCTGCAGCAGCTAAACATGAGTGGTCAAATAAGCTATGAAATTTTGAATTATTTAAAATATCAGTAATCAGTAATCCCTTACTCCAAGAACTATTTCTTGGAGTAAGGGATTTAGAATGTGTTGTGCTGCTTGTAGAATTGATGAGAATGATTCAGTAGATGGATAGCATAGTCAAGATTAGAAATTGCTTTTGGTACAGTAATGGAAACCAATTAATTATATCTGTACTTCACTACAATGCAAAGACCTGATACACTTTTTTTTTTTTATTTCAGAATAACACACAACACCACCAGCAAGATCGATGAGGCCCCACCATTGAGAAAGGACCCCCGAGGTTTCGAAAGATGTTGCCAAGATGTCATCTTCAACCAACTCTAGGAAACTAAGCTATGCTTAATGCTGGATCATTCTGCCTACCTACCAGGGTAGTCAATGCAGTGTCTATTGGTGTTGGTGCCGTTAGCTGTTATAGCAGCTTAAAAGGCATAGACATGGAAGGAGCAGTTTTGCCATATTGTGGAGGAGAGGAGAGGAGAGGAGCCTTCAGATGTGCATACAGGCCTTTACGAAAGCAGTGTGCATCTTCAGTGCACTGTGAGTGTGGGGTGTTTTATGCAACTGGTGCACAGACAGGTGAATATTGTTTGTTTACAAAACACAGAACAGTTAAACAGTACCTTTATTTAGCAATGCATTATAGGGTCTTGAACTTCCAGTCTTATAGGCAATGCATCTTGAACTTCAATGTTTTAAATCCTGCTTTCTCTCTACAGCTTTTGACTGCTGCATGCTAGAAAAAATTGTAGTATTTACGAATGAACCAAGGTCTACACAGCACACAACTACCTGGCATGGTATGATGGAAAATACGTCTGCACTCGGCCAGCTGTTATAGAGGTTGCACCTGTAAGTTTGTAACCGCATGGAAAATACGTCTGCACTCGGCCAGCTGTTATAGAGGTTGCACCTGTAAGTTTGTAACCGCATGGAAAATACGTCTGCACTCGGCCAGCTGTTATAGAGGTTGCACCTGTAAGTTTGTAACCGCATGAATTTTTCAAGTAAATAAAAACTTTACATAATACTCATATTTCTTTGCAATAAATCCAATATATAGAGTAACTTGTAAGCTTAGGTATAAATTTGGGTTGATAAGTTTCTTACTGCTGAGCAGTCATGTACAAGACCCTTGTTACAATATAATAGCTTGCATAATGTCTATAAATCGTTGAGCTTGCAGTTCGAGTAGAGAACTATAATGTGTCTACAAATCCTTGAGCTTGTAGTTCGAGTAGAGAACTATAATGTGTCTATAAATCCTTGAGCTTGTAGTTCGAGTAGAGAACTATAATGTGTCTATAAATCCTTGAGCTTGTAGTTCGAGTAGAGAACTATAATGTGTCTATAAATCCTTGAGCTTGTAGTTCGAGTAGAGAACTAAGTAAACTGACACTGAAGAATCAAAGTAGCAGTTGCCCAGATTTCTTGTTACAACACAACACAACACTGGTGTTGTTACTAGGCTGTCCACCAAGGTCGGTGGACAGCCATATATTATATTTGTGGGGCTTTACCAGTGCCTTCATCTCCTCTGCCGCTTCTCCGGCAATGAGAAACTGGAAGAAAAGTAAAAAAGTATTTTCAAAATGCAGTACTATAAAGTAAATAAAAAAACGCAATTAAAGCAATTGTAATGCTATTTGAATTAGCAGTTAAAACCACGCACTGATTTTTAAAGACCAAAATTGCAATGAGAGTACTATATTTACCTGGGCTAATTTGCATCCTGGCTGCATCCAAGAAGTTATCCCTGGAATATATCTGTGAATTATATAATTTGAAGTTTCTGGAGCAGCAAGGTAAGCCAGGTTTAGGACACAGGAGGACATTTGGACTAAAAGTAGACAGGAAGTGGAGGCCACCGGAATGATGTGCAAACTGGTATCCAGAAATGGTACTCAGGTAGGTAGAGAGAACACCACCTCCTGCCCAGGCCTGATTGAGAGTTCTTGAGGCATTATTGCCATATTTGATCCGCTTGCTTTAACATCTTGAGCTTCTGTTCTGACCTGAAAAACAAAGTAATGAGAAACAAACAGTGAGAGTAATGTTTCTCACTAAAAGTATACAAATTTGTAGTGTTTCTCAGCAAAAGTATACAAACAGAAGACACTGTACTGAATTTTCGGATGTTTTGTATTGAGAAACCTTAAAGTATTCCACAGTTACTGTTTTTTTTTCTTTAACATTTAAAGCCTTTATGAACCAAATTTATGAGAGGCCTTTTTATAAAAGAGACAGAAAGGCTTCTTTTTTCCATATAGAACATGAAAGACGACATTGTAATGGTCCTTAGCAAAAGCATTCGAAAATTGCTGTCTATATCTTGCAAAGTCCTTTTTCTGAATACAGAAAATACTAGAGAGGCCTTTATGAATATAGAAAATATAACAGGCCTTTTTTATATAGAAAATATCAAAACAAACGGGCCTTTTATATAGAATATATAAAATACAGGCCTCTCAGCAGCCCCTGAAAAAAAGTAGTCTGACCCCAAAAAAGTAGTCTGACCCCAAAAAAGGAGGAGTTATAATCTTAAAGTAGGAGGAGTGCCACAAGGATATAATGTGATATTTCCAATTCAACATTTTAAGCATTTGAATGAATACATTCAGCAACGTTTAAAATTCATTATCAAAGCATAATCAATCAGTACAAGCAAGCAGGTACATTACTTGCTCCATTATATTAGACTTTTTTTCTGAAAGGGGTAAGGCCCACTCCTGACCTACCTACTTAGTAACAAGAGGCACCATTTTTCTAGCTTGTTCTATTTTACAGCTAATTATGAGAGAGATTTACTGGGCCTTGCATTTGATCTCACCCTTTTTTTATTAATTTCTTTGATTCAATAACGCAACATCATCCACTGTCAAAATTTCGGAGAAATAAGCCTTTGACCAGCATTCAGTAATATTGAAGTAATATGCAAACAAGAAGGTGTAATCAATCAGATTAAACATCAATAGTTACAAAAATAGAGCCTGCATATAATGAGCTTCACTATACACTAACATCTGAAACTAAATACACTACAATAATTTGTCAGTCACTGAGACGCAATATCTCTCAAATTTTTTTTTTTTTTATTCTTGTCTAGAGAAGCAATTTCATCTGAAATCTTCTTCAGTTCAGCAGATGATTTCTCCAACTTTACACTCCAGGACTCTAAAAGAGCCTGGGCAGCAGCTGCTCCTGCAGGATCGATTTTCTTGACTGTGCAAGCTTTCTTCAATCTCTGATTGCTTCTTCATGCACGAGTTTTCTTGATGATTGACGCATCTTGCTGCAATTTTTGTTTTTTCGTAGGTCTGCCTCCTTCTCTTCTTGTTTCCACTTGAAATTAACTCCTTTTCTTCTTTTTGTTTTCCTTCAGTTTCCTTTTTTTTCTTTCTTTAGCTCTTTTCCTGCATCTTTTATGGCTCTGTAACTTGCTGTGTGCACTTCGAATGCACGGAAGATCTTGACAGTGATTGGCACTAAACTTGCTCCTCCTTCCTGTTTAACTTTGTCCTGCACTGTGCTAGACTCATTCAGGCAACTCCTACTGGCTGTGACCAAAATCTTGTTAAGAGAGAAACTGTCTCAACATGAGCCTGTCCATGGCTCAATGTCGATGCTGCCTTGACAAGTTTTCCAAGAGTTGGGTATTTGGGGACTCCTAGACTGGTGACATTGCTTAGAATATTTTCCCAATAGAAATCAACTCACTTCCGTTTCATGCAGTGCCCATTTGGGCTGCCATACTCCTCATCTATATGACTCCTTTGTAAGAAACTACTTCATTTATATACAAACTGCCACTCTTGCATAAGGTTGTCATGCTCTGACAGGGGCACAGTTCTGGACATTTCACAAGCCACTTCTTTGATAGACTTTTCAGAAGACTTCGCTCTCCTCATCAATGGATGCAGGCACTGCAAATGGCGAAGCAGGTTGCTATTCAGTGGTACCCTGTCAACCAAGTACTTGACCACTATTGTCATGAACTTGCGAGCATCATGTCTAAAAATGTTCATTTCACTTTGCTTCAGCTTTGAACAAAGTGAAATTGACATTACAATCTCTCAATGAAACGAAAGATCGTTTTGGTCAGGAGGCCAGATGCCTTTCAACTCTAAATAGTAGTACTTGTTTTGGTGATTGTTTACACAAACATTGAAATAACATTAGATGGCAGCCTATATATAGTAAACCGAAAGCATCGTCACTAATAATGTGGTCAGTCAACCAACCAATAACCAAGTATGTTGCCGCACTCATTCAACGCACTCTCTATTCTTATATCTATTCAATTATAAACACTTTTTTGTCTAATACTTTCAAACTTTTTAGTAGGAGTTTCCTCAAAAAAAGTAGGACTAAGTAGGAGGGGGTCTGAAAAAGCAGGAGCACTAGGAGGCCTGAAAATATAGAAAATATAACGCACAGACCTTTTTGTATATAGAAAAATGTAATATTCAGACGTGTCTTTAGAGTATAAGAAATAATGTGACAGAGCCTTTTTTTGAACTGACAAAATATGACTAACAGCCTACTACAAGATTCAGAGATGATATTGGTGTTGCAGTTTGAGCACTGAAAGAGAGCTTATCAGATTAATGCAAAATCATGGTGCAGTACACACCCTAAAAGTATTCTTTTTATAATATATGAACGGTACACTACTCATAAACTATGGTGCAATTTTTATATGGTGTGGTACAATATTCATACTGTACTTTGATGAAAAAATTGTGTGTGGAACAAAGCCTAATAAGATTAGCTTGCTGATTTTTGGATCATTTGGTCGAAATCTCAACAACACACTATCAGGGGAGAGAGAGAGAGAGAGAGAGAGAGAGAGAGAGAGAGAGAGAGAGAGAGAGAGAGAGAGAGAGAGAGAGAGAGAGAGAGAGAGAATTCTTTAGCAAAATGTGTATGAGACTGAGTTACAAGGAGTCACAAAGATTAGGTTGTCTCGAGACTTTTTAGTCCATCCGAGGAGACATCATGTGCTCACTTATCTCTAGGAGCATGTTTTACTGTTCATTCACAGTGTTCTTATAATGATTTTGTCTAGCTTTCTTTTAAACTCTTCCTCCACAATGTTGCCGTTTACAAGTTCCGGTGGCAGTTTCTTCCATGTGTCACATATCTTGTATGTGAAGTAGTTTCCACAATGAGATGTGTTGTATCTCTTCAGTTCTAGTTTCCATCCATTATTTCTTGTCTGGTTTTCGTTTAATGTGAAGAGGTGACTGTCTACTCTTGTTATGCCTCTCAGTGTTTTGAATGTTTCTATGAGTTGTCCTCGCAATCGTCGTCTTTTTAAACCATATATATTCAGGCTCTCTAGTCGTCTTCGGTACCCTATTTGCCAGATGGATGGAATTAACTTTGTGGCTCTTGCTTGTATGTGCCCCTTCTAATCTGTTTATGTCCTTTCTTAGTGTTGGTGACCAAAACTGTACAGCATATTCAAGATGAGGTCTAACTATGGATGTGTTGATCTGCAGCACCATTTCCTTGTTTCTGTATTTGAACTGCCTCTTTGTGTCCCATTAGTTTCTGTGCCTCCTTCTTTTCAGCTTTTATGCACTGTTTTGTGGATTTTAAGTCCTTGGTAATAATGGCTCCAAGGTCCTCTTCTTGTTCTACACTATCTATGTCATTCCCAAGCAGCATGTAGTTGGCATGAGGGTTGTTTGTTCCTATTTGTAACACTTTACACTTATCCAAGTTAAAAGGCATTTGCCCTCTTTTTCACCTCTCTCCTATTCTCCTTAGATCATTTCTTAAACTTTCCACTGTATCTGGGTCTGCTGCATTTACGCCTAATTTGGTGTCACCTGCAAATTTGGCTATCCTGCCAGTTAAGCCTAAATCAATGTCATTAATGTAAATCAAAAACAAGAGCGGGCCAAGGACAGAACCCTGAGGAACTCCGCTTGTCACATCTGCCCATTCTGATTCTTCACCGTTTATTACGACTCTCTGTTTTTCTACTAGTTAGCCAGTCTTCAATCCAGTCTGCCGTTTCTCCTACAATTCCTAAAACTCTAACTTTTATCATTAGTTTCTTGTGTGGAATTGTGTGGAACTTTATTAAAGGCCTCTTGGAAATCTAAGTAGGGTATATCTATTGCTCTACTACTGTCCTAAATACCAAGCAAGTTATAAAAAAAAACTCCAAGAGGTTTGATAGGCAGGATCTGTTTTATCTGAAGCCGTGTTGGCTGTTTAACAACAGGTTGCTTCTATCAATGTGATCCACAATTTGATCTGCAATTATGGACTCAAAAATCTCGCAAGGGACTGACGTTTGACAATTGGTCTATAATTTCCTGGCTCTTCTCTTGGACCTTTTTTTGTAAACTGGGGCCACATTACCTAGTTTCCATCCTTTTGGTGCCTTTCGTGTTCTGCAGTTTTTCTGTCGAGTAATATCGGTGAGAGAGAGAGAGAGAGAGAGAGAGAGAGAGAGAGAGAGAGAGAGAGAGAGAGAGGAGAGAGAGAGAGAGACCCATGACGATACTGCAGAGAGAGAGAGAGAGAGACCCATGACGATACTGCAGAGAGAGAGAGAGAGAGAGAGAGAGAAGCGAGAGAGAGAGAGAGAGAGAGAGAGAGAGAGAGAGAGAGAGAGAGAACCATGACGATCCTGCACAGAGAGAGAGAGGACCCATGACGATACTGCAGAGAGAGAGAGAGAGACATGACGATACTGGAGAGAGAGAGAGAGAGAGAGAGAGACCCATGACGATACTGCAGAGAGAGAGAGAGAACCATGACGATCCTGCACAGAGAGAGAGAGAGAACCATGACGATCCTGCACACACACACACAGAGAGAGAGAGAGAGAGAGAGAGAGAGAAGAGAGAGAGAGAGAGAGAGAGAGAGAGAGAGAGAGAGAGAGATTATTAGCCCAAAGGTTGCAGAATATGTAAATAGACAGGAGACATGAAAACGACATCCTGTTGGTTATTAGCCAACGCTACCATCTCATTCTTCACAAGGCAGAATGTTGGTACTGTACTATAACTACTGTACTTAAGACGGGCATAAAAAACTATTGTACTGTATTCGCCTTTCATACGATAATCAAAAGGCTTTAATTACACTCATTATAAAGGCCAGGGTAGGGGGTAAGGAAGGTTTAGTGTATGTTTTAGGTCTAAATTAACTGAACACAAAAATTTTTTTAACTGGAAAGACAAGTTACTTGAGGAATAAACCTACGTTTTGCCTTATTTCAGTAACTCTTGGGTTATATCTTACTTTGGGTTCATCCCTTGAACCTACTGACTGCCACATTGTCTAAAACTCTGCCATTTCTAGTCCTATAGCACTTCCTGACACACACGCATTTTCAATTTCTCTTTGCCAAAACCTCCCAGCATTGTATCGGGCAACTGCAACACTGTCGTTTCTCACACACATCGTATCCAACTAAATGCTTAACGCAAACTATAGAAAACAAAAATTCTTAATATTCTTTCTAATCAAACAATGCAGCACCTAGCCTTAGTCTTACTGAAAGCTCTTTCCATCCTTTTATACCCATCAACAGTTCAGTCACTCATTCAGGTTCCAAGACCAAGTGAAGGAAAGTGACAATCCTTGTTATTGCCTTTGCATAACCTTATGACTGTCTTTCCCTCAGAGCAGTGCTTAACCTGAAACTGGCGAATGAAATGAGAAGGGCGAATGATGAGTAAACGACACATGGAAAATGAATTATTTCATTTACTCAAACGATACAGTTTCCTGTGCTGTGGGACAAGAATTCTGATGTGCTGCGTTTTCTAGACCTATACCAGATATGATACTTGTTAAAGGTGGCCAGATGAACTAATGCGATTTTCAATGACGACAATGTGTTTCTCGACTAATATACAGAATTAAAAAACCTTGACCGAGAGAAACTATGCAGAAGAGAGCAGTTAATTTCTGAAAGAACAATGGAATGAACAAAATGGGAAGAGGATAAGGAATGTCAGTGGTGACAGCAAACCTGAGGAGAGCGAACTCAAAACTGCAGATCATAAACTGTTATGTGATGAATGTTACTGAATCGGAGGAGGAACTGCTGATCTGACAGTTCTTCTCTCCTCAATATCCGAAAAAACCAAAGCCACACAAAAAGCTGTATAGAAAATGGCATTTTGTTCAACAATGCAAATCAAGGGGATATATTCACTCATCTTCGTCAGGTGTGAAATAAAGCATCCAGTCAGTGGCTGGCTCCTTTAAAATGACACAAGAAACACACACACACACATCAAGTCATAGAAATGATAAGTGATAAAAAAGTCAGTTTTCTATAGCACCAGACGTGAGAACTGAAATCAGTAAAGTCTCTTTTATTCGATGGTTAAACTGACACAGACTAACAAACTACTGTACTTCTTGCCTTTCCTCAGACAGAACAAGAGGTGCTCGTTTAAACGAAAACGCCACCACGACGTCAAGAAAATATGAATATACAAATTCTACGATTACACCAGCCAAGGATACACCCAAAAGTGCACCAAATAGAGAGGGGTGGGGACAACCCCAACCAAGTCTGGGGGAAAGCTGACCTAAAATGAGGATGATGACGACATCTTTCTAATGTGGAAGAGGATTACCAACCTTTGTGGAGCTGATAAAACCATAATACTTTGTCTCCCTTCTTTCAGTTCACTTAAAAAATAACAACAGCAATTGCTTTGAGAAGCCTCTCTCAGGAGAAGTACAGGAACACCTTATTCAATAATGATTAAAATAAGGCGAAAATGTTTCTCTCTAAGGCTTGACTTCAGTTTGTTCTAGTTTGCTCTAAGAAAATAATTCACTGACTGTGCTTTACTAATTTAGTTCTAAGTAAACTAGACTAATGCTGATTTTTTTTAACGTCTGTAAAATTCTTAGTTTCCTCTACATATTTCAGAACGGTCAAAAAACAGAACAAAGTGAAAACTTTCCAATTTAATTTATTTTTGCTCGAAAGGGAAAGAGCAGACTATAACCATCACAACATAAGTCACTGAGTTAGTGTGAAAGATATTTTACGATAAGTGAATGACACTGGTACAGAAGAGGAGGAAGAAGAAGAAGAAGAAGAAGAAGAAGAAGAAGAAGAAGAAGAAGAAGAAGAAGAAGAAGAAGAAGAAGAGAAGCAGCAGCAGCACACCACCACCACTTGAACACTTACAGACACTCTTGCAAACCTCACTCAGGGACACTGACTGTCGAAGGACATCCAGCCCATTACTTCCTCATGTCCTCCACTGATCGAAAGTATTCCTTTCACGTTCAGATTCACACATCCTACGATTACCAACGGTATATGAATTGAATTGACTTGAATTGAATTGAATATAGAATCTAGGCCACAGGCCAAGCACTGGGACCTAAGAGGTCAATCAGCGCTGAAATGGAAATTGACGGTAAAAGGTTTGAAAGGTGTAACAGGAGGAAAACCTCAAACCAGTTGCACTATGAATCAATTGTTAGGAGAGGGTGGAGAATAAGATGGAAGAAAGTGAATATGAAAGAGGTACAGTAAAAGGAACAAAAGGGGTTGCAGCTAAGGGCCGAAGGCATGCAGCAAAGACCCCTAAGTAATGCCTACATTGCACCACATGAGGTTCACTGACGGTACTACCCCCTTTACAGAGTCCCTATGGT
>JANJGK010008301.1:7500-27207 GCA_039081455.1 Macrobrachium rosenbergii
ACACAGGTTCGCCGAGAAAATGTTGTGATGGATCGGTGAATATATGCTGTTAATGCTGAAGTAAAAATAGTGAATGTGTTTTAAGTGACAGTGCAGTTATAAACCTTGAAAACTTCGTTAAGTTCTCTTAGTTTGAGTGCCCCCCCCCCCCCTCCCTCCAGTATCACCTAGGCGGGGAGACGGTGCTGCCATCTATTGAGTCTTTTAGTGACTAGTTTCAGTGTAACAGTATGACGTCATAATCAACATCGTTTAGGAGAAAGGACTCCTTTGGGTTGCAGTTTTCTGCATACCCTTCTATGGATGCTGTTAGTAGAAAGTTATTTTCAAATATGAAATTGGTTCATGACTCGATTATAGGAGTTCATTTTATAAATAGGAATAGAGTAGTTGTTAAAGTAGTACCAAATGTGTTTAATGATCTCATAGACAATTACGAAGGTAAAGATGTATGTTCAGATCAGTTGGGAAATGTCAAGACTGTGAATCTTAGTACATTCATTACGTATGTTTCAATAAGCAATGCTCGTTTCGAACGCTCAGATGAAAAGGTGATCGAGGTATTATCAAAATATGGCAAAGTGGAAGGAATCAGGCAAAACAAATATGCTTACGGACCATTCAAAGGGCTATTGACGGGAGTCAGGACAGCTAGCATGAGACTAAAAGAGAATGTTCCTTCATCTATTACGGTTTTCGGATTTACCTTAACTATCTTGTATAATGGGCAGCAACGTACATGCTGTAGGTGTGGGGAAATAGGTCACATGGCTAACGACTGCAAATACGAAGATGTAAGGTCTAAGTTTAAACAAGGAGAGTTCCTTCACCTGCCTACGGAAGGAAAGGACGAAACCAACGTAAACACAAATGAGTTGCATAAAGACAATGTAGAAAATGCAACAGTTGAGGAAAGCGGAGATAACCAAGGAAATCAAACAACAGATATAGTAACCGAAGGAGAGGACGGGGATGAGGAACCTAATTCAATGGAAGAACAGGTATTAGATAGCACAACAGAAGAAATTGTTAAGAATAATTCACAAAATGATTCTGAGAAAGAAAAGGATGAAGACGACTCGATAAAACTTGGGGAAGATACAACAAAAAGGAATGTTGCAAGTGATCTAGGGAAAGAAACGAAGGAAGATCTTGCCTCAGTGGAATCTTTGGACTGCTGCTGCATGAGGGAGGGAGGGAAGAAAATGTTCATGGCAAACTGGAGAGAGGGGTAATCGATGGTCGGCCAAATTATGAGGACGAAAGGGATCTTTTTGAGGGCAGTCTTGAATACGAGCAGGATGATGCCGATGAAGGAAGGCCAGGAATTAGGGTTTCCCAGCCAATAGGTGTCAGTGACTTGCTTACGTGTACAACAAATGTTGAAATTCATAAGGATGGTAAAGAAAACGAGGTATTTACAGAAAACGAAGCAGCAAGTATAGTAAAAGGAAAAGAAGAGGAAAACACGGATAGTGAGGAAATAGATTATGAGAGACCAGCTGCAGCGTCCCAAACAGAATTTTACAGTATTGATATAGAAGTTGGAACATGGCATACAAAAACAGACTCTAGCAATAAACTGAAGATAACGCTGAAGAAATACCAGCATCAAAACATAGAAAGGATGAACCCGAATATATCATCACATGATGAAACAGGAAAGTGTACTAAGAAGCTTAAAGCAAATTAACCTAGTATTGTATTATGCTTTAACCTGGTATTGTATATGTTTTTTTACACTACATACAAAATTCATTTCATCCACATTAAATGTAGCTACAGTTAACGTAAATGGATTTAATACTTTGAATAAGCAAATTCAGATAATAAACTTTGTTTCTTTATAAACTTGATATAATTTTCGTTCAAGAGCACAATATAAAAGGGGAAGGGAAACTGGAATATGTTGAAAAATATTGCAAAGTTTTGATTAATTATACACAAATGCTTAAGGGTGGAATAGCTATCTTTTCAATAAAACATCTAATGTGGAAGTTTTGAGTTTTGAACATGACATGGGTGGTTATGTTATGAGTGTTAATTGTCGTTACTCAAATGTTAATATTCATATTCAGTTATTAAATGTGTATGCTCCTGCTGGGAATAGTAAGAAAAAAGATAGGGAGAAATTATTTAACACAGATATTTTATATTTCTTAAGGAACAATATAAGCAATATCATAAAGGGTGGTGATTGGAATTCTATTATCTGTAACAGGGATTGCTCAAATTCAGATAGTGAACTTCTATCTAAATCATTTGTAAGCTTGAAAAGCAATTTGAAACTTATAGATGCTTGGTTTTCATGTCATCACCAGGTGGAGTATACTTATGTTAGGGAGAATTATGGTTCAAGGCTGGATAGATTTTATTTAAAAGATTTGCATAACTATGCGGCAAATATTCAAAATATTCCTGTTAGCTGGACTGACAATTGCATTATAGTATTAGCCTTGAAATTAGAAAATGTAGCGTCGCCAGGGAAAGGGTATTGGAAACTTAATAGTAATAATCTAGAGAAAGATATTGTATGAGGCAATTTTCTTATGACTTGGAATAATATTAAGAGGAGCAAAGATAGATTTGGAAACATTCTGTGTTGGTGGGAATATGCGAAAGCCAGGCTTAAATCTTTCTTTATCACATGTTCACAGCAAATTAACCAAGAAAAATATGGCTTACTGAAATTACTGAATTACCAGTTAAAAGAGGAAATAGGAAAAGGTGTATTAAGAAAAGACAAGTTTTCGTTAGTGAACTCTTCGAAATTAAGAATAAATAATATTCAAGATGAAATTTGCGAAGGAGTCAAAATTAGAGCAAAGGTGGATGATAAATTAAAGGATGAACAAGTTTCAGCATATATATCTGTTAGGGAGGGAGAAAAACTCTAAATCGTATGTAAATAAGATAAAGAGGGGTGATGGTAGCGAAATAGCAAACCCTAAGGCTATTAATTTAAATATAAGGGAATATTTTGAAAAGCTTTTTAAAAAAGAGAAATGTGATAAGTCTTATCAAGACTTGTTTTTTAAATTTAGTAGATAAAGTTATTGATAGGAACGAGAATGATATTTTAACCTCAGAAGTGACGGAGTCTGAAGTATCGAAAGCACTGAGGGGGATGAAGAACGGGAATAGATGGTCTCACTGTTGAGTTTTACAAAACGTTTTGGAAGGAAATAAAAATCGAATTTGTAATCCTTGTAAAGTTTATTTTTGAATATAAGAGCATCTCCAAAATGAATAAAGGAATAATAACGCTTACGCCGAAGGAAGGAGACTTGGGTTTTATTACAAACTGGAGGCCAATAACGATGTTCAACGTGGATTTTAAGATAGTAGCGAAAATAATAACTAATAGATTGAAGAATTTGTTACATTTAATCATTTCCCGCGAGCAGTTTTTTGTGTAGATGATTTGTCAATTATCAACTTGAATTCCATTATGAGAGATATTATGTTTTATGCAAATAATAATGATAAAAAGCTGCTTTAATAAATCTAGACTAGTCCAAAGCTTTCGATCGTGTGGATCATGATCTTTTATATGCGATATTGAGCAACTTTGATTTTGACCCTAGTTTCATTCAGCTAATACAAATGATTTATACAGAAGCTGAAAGTGTACTATGCATAAATGGCAATATTTCTGATCCATTCCCCATAAAAAAATCGGTAAGGCAAGGATGTCTATTATCCATGATTTTATTTGTTATTTACCAGGAACCCTTTTACAGGATGATGAAAAAGAAGCTTGTGTACATGTCATTGGCTTTGCCAAATAATTTAAAGGTTTCTGTTCTATGATATGCTGATGACTTTGTTATCATAGTTACTAGTGACAAAGGAATACTAGAATGTTTTAATATAATCACAGATTATGAAAAGGCAAGTGGTGCAAATCTGAACAGAAATAAAACTTCAATTTTACGCATTGGGAAATGGAGAGATAAATCAGCATGGCCAATAAATGGCTGTCATTGCCTTCATGATTCCTTTAAAATACTAGGTGTTTATCATAGTAATAATTATCACGATAGTGTTAATCTAAATTGGAGTAATCTAGAGAGTAAGATAAATAAAATGATAGGTATATTTAGGAATAGGAAGCTGACAGTGTTCCAAAAATGTATTATGATTAATTGTAACATTGTAGCAAAAACATGGTATGTGTCACATGTATATACAGTTCCACAGGATTGTGCAAAACGAATACAGAGAAGTTTATTTTGATACCTATGGAATGGAAGCTGTGAACCATTTTCAAGAAATACTGTATTTTTGCCACAGACAGAAGGTGGGCTAGGGATGATGAATATTCTACATACATCGAAAGCCATTATGTTCCGTACTTTTAACAAGATTTCTATAAATAAGTGTTATGGTTTTGAAATTACGTATTTCTATTATAAAATAAAAGCTAGTGTTTCGATGGAAACTGAAGAAAAATGAAAGAGACTGTACTATTTTTATCACATCATATTATAGTGAGATGATTGATGTTTTAAGGAAAGTATATCGTTTCAAGAATCATCCTAAGATGTCTGATAGTTTACTAAAGAATCTTAAATTGGATTTCAAGACACCATCTAAGAAAGATGAAAACACAGCAATGGTGCTACTATCAGATTTCGTAGCAGGAGTATAGTTTGGTCGATCCTTGGGCCTATTGACAGACGACCCAAACTTGATTGCTTATATAGGGAATAGAATGTCAAAAACGAAATCTATATTGGGCCAAGTTTATGCAAATAAATCAGACAACCTTTTTACCAATGAATATGTACTTAATGCTATTATAAAATAAATTTACTGAAATAAAAAGAAAAGTTACTGTTAGGATATAAAGCTTACAAACTTTGTTATTTGTAAGGGTTGTAAATTGTTATTGTGTATATTGTATATATGAATGTATATGAAGTCATTGTAATGGTTCTGTTGTAAATTTTATCAATAAAAGAAAAAAATAATTACTTAACTGCCAGCTTGTATGTTCTCACTTCCATCTCTCTTTATTTTTAATTATCACATCACTCTCTTTCAAATAAATAAAATAAATACCTAGCAGTCCCACAGAGACTCTTTTATTGCATTCCATAACGACTAGTACTGAGAATATCAGAAATAACCCTCATGTAAAGAATTAATCTGGTTCCATCTGTCTCGAAAAAAACTACCTCTGCCTCTACAGTTTTTACGACAGGTAGACAGCTGGTCATTATGTATTGGCATGGAAATATGATATGTACATACATATCCTCCTCCGTCATTTGCTTCTATGTTACGACGTGGTGTTTCACTCGAATGACCATTACTTTGTTTTAACGAGGAAATTAAAATGGTTGACCATTCAAATTAGACTTTCAGGATGAACTAACCTCTTCTCAAAGGTCACATTGAAATGTATTCTCGAAGTGCTTCATTCTACTTCTACTCGTGTCAACACTGCCCACCCGACTTTCCATAAAAAAAGTATCGCTGGTGACCCTGGGTCAAACCGATAATGACACTTAACCTTGTTTCTTTGAAGATATTCTTTATATTTATAACGTTAATTTAGCATAGGACTTATTTCCAGAGGTGGTGGAATGTTGTGTAATAAAACACCTGTACCTTGTCTCGTAATTTTCATGTCAATACATTAATATGTTATGTCGTACCTTTAAAGTACATCTGAAGACTTTTCTACCAATAATGTTCCGCAACTGTTCCCCTCTCTTTACCTTGATCTATAGCTCTTCTACCCTCACCTGATCTAGGTACTGTTCTATATCTGTTTTCCCAACGAAAGATTTATGCAATTTTGCCAATGCATATGCGGTGGGAAGTTCCCTTTTATGTACGCGAGGCTTCTTTCTCAAAGACCTCATTATGGTCGAGAACAAACTTATAGCCTGTATCGTTTAAATTCTGGAGAACCTTTTCCAATTCAATAAAAAGCGATAGTCTCATGATCAGATGCTTTTCTTTGTCCAAATACATTTGACGTCACCATAAAATATACAATTTTATTTGGAGAAAGTTTTGTTAACGAAGAATTCTGGAATTCCACAATACGTTAAAAACTTCAGAAATGAAGTTCACTGTATCACACAGCCCTTGAAAAAGACTTAGTATTATTTTTTAGATTTATGCTATAATGGAAAATATTGCGCTAAATGGTTCTTTAACATGGAGTTTTAAATTTGACATTATATCTAAAACAAGAAATTTGGAAATTCTTGCTCTTTTGTAACGTGCATATTATAAAATGTTCCTTTTATCTCACCTCAGGTGAGATAAAAGGTTCTCGATGAAAAGAGAATAAGGCATTAAATCCATCTACCTGCTATTATTTTCTACCATTTTGTAATAACTAAGTCAGGATTATGAATATTAGGGCCCAAAGACGTTTAAGAAAATCCATGTAAAGACTGTCTTAAATATGACTTATGATCTCATAGCTCCGCTAGGTTAGGAATGAAATGCGCCCCAAAAAAACAGTTCATGGCAACCTTTGAGAATAAGATTTGTGTTCTCCAAACGTTTGAGGTATATCATTATATAAGATCATTATACAAGAGAATAAATAAAATCAGCGGCATTCATTTGTCCCGTCAACAACAAGACGTTCTGATATATTCGGTTGCCAACAATAGCCAGCATAAAAAGAGTGATGTATTGACATATGACATACGAAAGAGAGTCTATTTGTCAGCCGTCTACCTATTTACTTTTCTAATTGTAATTTGGAAAACGTGCCCATAAGGCTGTCAATTTTTTTGAAAACGCAGCAGCGGACAAGACCGTTCGACTCTGTTCTCTGCTTTTAGTGACTTGAATAGTGTGCATCTTTGTTCCACAAAAGCGCCGAATGATGAAATTATACTTCATGCTATGTGACTCTTATTTTTTCTAACGTTCTAGTTTGGTTTGAGAATGCCTTTTATTGCATGATGTTTATACTGTTTTATTAATGAATTTTTAAAATTGTAATCTCGTCTTTTCAATCAGCAAATGGCTGGACAAAATAAGTATGTACTCGGTAAAAATAAGTATGATTTTTTAAAAAAAAAAATTTTTTTTATCAAAATCGCCGACCTATCAGTTACGCCATCTCCCATGTGACTACGCAAACAAACACACAAACAGACACATAAGTATATTCTTTTGCCTCCTAAGAAGCAGAGGGGTAGGGGAGATGTCTTCTTCCTAATCAGGCATCTTTCTTCCAACCTCGTCCCAAACATCTTGAAGAAGAGGACCTTGACCTTTCCTGCACTTCTGAGAGCGTGCTGACGACAAAGAAAGTGATTGTGAATCAGTGAAAAGGAAGATGAAATTTGATTTTAAAAAACACAATAGTGATAAGAGGTTCATTTATAGATGATTAAAGAGCTTCCTTTAAAAAGAAATATTTAATTCTTGCTTATCAAATGAAACTTTAAGAAAATGTATCATCTATCAAAATATATTCCAAACTTTTTCCTTCGATGAGTTGAAATAAAAATGTTTGAAGAATGCTCTCGAAACATGAAATGAAAAATTCCTAACAATATTCTCGATATTTAACTGAATTTCCCTTTTTAACTTTCTCACTTGATTTTATCTTATCATATAACTTACATTTATTATTTTAACATTTCTTCATTTTAAACATTATATTTCAAGCAAAAAAAAAGTAATAGAAAGAATATATTTTATAAAAGAAGACTTATGGCTTTAATCTTTTTTATTGAACCTTTTGCAAAAACTATAGGGAAAGAATTAAACTAAGAACACTTAACAATACAATTCGTGATAATGGGAACAATTAATGTATGTCGTCTGTAGTCTTTCACCAATTTCACCATGACCACCACAATCTTTTTTATTACCAAAATCCAACCTGAGTTCACTTTGGAGATGGCAAAGGTTTTTTTTTTTTCTTCTTCTTTTTTTTTTTTGCCCGCAGTAGACCCTAAAACCGGCGACTTAGGAAACTTTTCTTGCATTTTCACAAAGAATTCAGCAGTTTTCTGAAAAAAAAAAACAATAAACAACAGAGCAGTTAAAAAAAGATAGGGAAAATAGGACGATGTCTACAATGTCTATCACTAAAGTATAAGTAAAACACTTTCTCTAATGATGCTATTGATACTTATTATTGATAACTACGTATAATAATAACATATAATAGCGAGAGTATCGTGGTGCTACTATTATTCCACCTTCACCATTACCGCAAACCTTACCCCTATTTTTCTAAACCCTGTAGGGGTGGAAGTCGTGTCACTCAATACACTCCTCTGGCTCTTATGTCTTTTTGCCTCCTACATTTCTCGACGATTTTTGAGCAGATTCTTGTCAAAATCAATAGGAGTTGAAACTTCAGGTGATTTCCTAGTCAGTGGGAACAAATGTTATTGGTCTCCGATGGAATTTTCGACCTGTTGACATTGTAAAAATCGGCAATATCCAGATACCAATCGAAAGTTTATCATTTGTTCTGCTGTTTGACGTAGAATTGAGAAAAAATACAACGCTTCCCATGGCTTATATATTATATTGCTTCCGTTATTTTATATTGCAGAGGAACATGCTCCTAAAAGTTAACATTTTTGAGAAATAAAATTAAACAAAACAGTGATAGTGACAGTTGTTCCCCCTACAGTGAAAGAATAAAAATATGATAATATCTTAGCGATTAAAGTAGCGAAAGAGCTATAGCGTCATCGAAATACCGGATTTCCAGGAAGGTTTTGCCCTGCCTGTTTAATCTTTCAAGTAGGGAGTTTAGGAAGTTAGTGCTTGATGGTAAACAAACCATTCATTATTTGGACACAGTAATGTGTCAAAGTGATGAAGGGCTGTATTCAGTAAAGGATGCCATATTTGACAGGTATACAGGCTCTGAAAACGGTAATTAGCCATTATGTTCAAGAATATATGGTAAAATATACTTGGAAAAACCAGATTACCAGCAGATGATGTTAAAGTGAGGCTCTGGAGAGCCCATGGGTTCCATACTCTGATTGGGGATGTTGACAAAATGTATGAAAAAGGAGGTATGCAACTAAACATTATTTCGGATTTATGGCTGCCTAGGAGAGGTTACCTTGGTCGGGAAGAATGTGGGCATTCTAATAAGATTTGAATAGGGAAGTTTATGTGAAGATGCCTCCCCCGATTTAATTCTAATTTATGGTCCCTTACGTCATACTACCTTAGTGGTCCACACGGCTGTTACTTCCCCCACCCATCTCCATTCCCAATTTTCCCACCCTTGATTAGTTCAAGTAGAACATGGCGCCCTAGGTTAGGTTAGATTAATATGCATCCTAATTTCCAACGATTCAAAAACAAATTTTCTCCCCTCTCGTCCCCCATTAACTTAAGACAGTGTAGGATAAAATGAATCATGAAGCTTCTCAGAGGGAAATGAAAGCCAAAAGATTAAAACCACATATAATTTAACAGAGAAAATTGTTTTGCATATTCATATCTAAAAATCCATACCTCTTGGATGAATTTGTAGTGAAAATCACAATAATGGCTTATTTGTGTCTCAGTACTTGAAAGTATAGAAATTTCATGTGCTAAATTAGCTATAAAAATTATCATGCACGCACAGTCACATCCATCCTTATCTTTCATCCTTTTCCAGTAATCCGTATCCCTGCACCCCTATTTAAATTTTTCGTTTGTTGCCAAACAACTAGCACACGTAGTTTTTGTTTTCTTTACAGTTCAAAAAATTTTGGTTATTGTAAATCTTTTAGTAATATATTATTTTTGTACAACTTAAATTCAGTTAAAATAATTTTTGTACTTTAATTTGATTGTATTGTATTTAAATGAATTTATTGTTAATGTTTTTGGGCGCTACAATTCCGTCTGTACCATGTAATAAAACACGAGTATGCAAAGAAAATGTAGTACACTTTGAAGAGGTCATGGCAAGTGAAGAAGCACCAGTGGTGTTGTGTTACCAGTAAATGGAACAAGCATTGCAAGAAATATGATGAAATTGTGATGTCCGGTAGCGGGAAACGAACTTGCGTCTCCATAATCACGACGAGGTTACGTTGTCAACCTAACCATGAGAAGGATAAAAGTCTATTGCCCTCGTACATACATATACCTGTCGTTTCCCGCTACCAGACATCATAATTTCTTAATATTTCTTGCACTTGGATCTTGAGGTGACAAGCGTATCCAAAAAAGAGCGAAGAATTCGAGAAGTTAAGAGGGTATTGTGGCTATTACAATTACATATGTATCTGGTAAAAAGTGACCAGTAGATTCTACACACACACACACACACACACACACACACACACACACACACACACACACATATATATATATATATATATATATATATATATATATATATATATATATATATATATATATATATATATATATATATATATATATATATATATATATATATATATATGTATGTGTGTGTGTGTGTGTGTGTGTGTGTGTGTATATATGTATGTATGTTTGCATGTGTGTTTGCGTGCGGAGCTTGATAAGGAGGCAGTCAGCAGCAAATTTAATTTAAACGGTACGAATTTGCAGTAATTAGTTTCGAACTTTGGTAACTTTTTCTTGAGTGCAAGAAAGAACCTTCAGAAGCGAAATGTTCCTGTGTTTTTCTACAGATTAGGAGGCAACTTGGACGTACTTCCTTTTACGCACAAACTGATTTTAAGAAAAAAGTAATATTTAGTTTTCTTTATTATGAATTCTCCACTCTTCCTTATACGTCATTCGTTGTGAAACTTTGCAGCATGAAGTTAATAAGAAAGTGTGATATAAGTAGCCATTTGCGGCTTTCTTCTGACACCTAATAGAGCTAACTCTTCGTGGAAAATATATAAGGTCACAGATATCACTACAATGGTAAAAACTGCATAGTTTGCAGATATAGGATAGCCTATCAGGAACTCATTATTGAACTGCAACGAATATAATTGAACCATAAGTTCAAAGCTTTCAGTACAGTACAGATGAATGAAAGCCATTACTGTAGTTTTGATGTAAATATGAAATAGAATAATGCTTGTTAATTTTCATGTATGGAATATTCATATATATTGCACCCTTATAGTGCGAGTGTAACACACACACTCACGCAACAGCACATTTTTCTCTCTAGTACACAGGGAGGATGTAAAAGAAATAGCATAAATTTATAATAAGAGAGCCAGGTATAAAATTCTAAAGGGATCTGTTGATTGACAGCTGCAAGATGAATGATACGAATCTGATGGAAACTATACTAATAATGAAAAAGAGAGTGAAAGGAGAAATTAGTTGACAAAAATACTTTAATAGATGAATTATGGTTTTGTGAGGTAGAAACTGTTTGAAGTTGTTCAATCTAAAATGAGATGGCATTGAATACAATTACCACTGGACTGTCAATTAGCATGTTTTAAGAATCGTGGTTATCAATATTGGTATTCTTGTAGAATGACAGATCATCATTTTGCAAGGTCCTTAATTCTAACTAATTGGTTCTCCTTTGCGAGAGTGAACTTAGTAAGTCTATAGGTGAGGGATGAATGATGCTCACAGTAAATGAATGAAGTCATTTATGCTATACAAATATATGAATGAGAGAAATTCATTATATTATTAGTCTGCTCTCTTATATGTAAAAGAGGCAAATTCCTTGCATATAAATTTCCAGACTACAAAAAAATAAATTTAAAGGTTGTTTAATGAGTTTCCATATCACTTAATATTTGCAGTTGATACTTCGTTGATTAGGGATAATGAAGAGAAACGGCAGAGCCTAGTAAAAGAGCTTGAAATGTTTGCAAAAAGAGTAAGTTGAGAGTAAATTTGAGCAATGGTAAGGTAATGAGTATATATGGAAACGTAGAAGGCAGAGGAATGAATGTTAGTTTGATGGCATAAAAATTTAAGCATTAATTTATATAGGTATTTGTAAGTGAATATAATGGATGTATAGGATAGGAGTACAGGTGAAGTAAAATAGGTAACAGGGCATGTGTAAGACAATAGGAGGGCTTAAATTGACAATGGAAACCTAGGTGGGAGTGTAAAATAGGACTGGTAAGCCAGTTGTACTTTATGGAGGTTGATGTGCAAGTTGAATGAAAAAGAAAAAACTACAATATACATATATATATATATATATATATATATATATATATATATATATATATATATATATATATATATATATATATATATATATATATATATATATATATATATATATATATATATATATATATATATATATATATATATATATATATATATATGTATGTATATATATATATTATAATCTACAAAAAGTTGTGCACAGCGAGCCTCCTCCCCCACCTAATTTACCCTTTGTTTATTGAGAACCGCATGGTCGATCGTATTTGACCTAGAAATCAGCGCTCGGTTATCAACATTTCGATCTGTCCTTCTTTTTACCTGGAACAGATATTGAGATGACACGGATAAAAAGGGGCAAGGAGAGGACACTACATCCCACTCCCTTAAGAAGCTTAGCCCAACTAAGCTTCTTAAAACGGCTTTTCTAAAGGCAAATTAAGCTGCCTGAATTGTCTTACCTCCGCAAGAAACCTGGGAGGAGGCCACCAAATCACTGAACACCTGGCAAGTGAGTCATCGTTTGCACATGGTTCCTACCCCTGGCCGCTTGCCTTAAAAGGAAGAGACTGGAGAAGGCTGGAAGCAGTTGTGCAGTTAGTTAGTCGTGCGAGGAGTCATGCAATTAGCCATACACATGGGAGGGTGATGCAGTTTGCTGAGAGACCATTCATTCTCCCTGTCTGACTCCAGACTCCAGTCATCCTCGAGGGCCCTGCCATACGTGTGATCGTCCCTCGTCAGTGCGAGTAAAGACTTTTCGCTCACAACAGTTTGCCCTTTAGAAAGTTTGGAGTACCAGTATTTCACTTCTGTCCTTGTGCCAGTTTATCCAGTGCCATTTCCAATGTTCTGTGCTCAAGTGTAAAGTGATCATTCATTCCTCGAGTCTTTGGTACCCTCAGTGCAAACTCGAGTTATGTTCGGTGTTATATTGTTCCTTTACTGGCGTGTAATGTGTAAATCTCTCTTGCAGAGGGGCCCATTAGCAGTGTACTCATCTTGGATTGTGCCTTGCCTTTAGTCAAGACTCCAGTAGAAGGATCTTCAGGCGTTGCAAGCCCTTTATCAATTTACTTATCCATTTCCCTTCAAATGCTCCTTGTTTGTAAATATAATTCTTTAATTTATCCCAAGTGTTTACGTAACATTTCCTTATGAAGTAGAGACTTCAGCTCCTAAATTCTCCCCTTTTTCTTATTTTTTTTTTATGATTTCCCTTTATGCAAGTCAGAACTCCAAGGCCAATTAAATAAAGTTCTGTTGCCGGCCTGTAGAAATACCATAAACCCAGGGAAATACCTAAAAATGGCGACCTGGCCTTAGATCGCACATTTCGTCCCTATTGTTGCTTCATTGCATTTGAAACTCACCAAATCAGCAATTAGCAAAGCTAAGCTGGGTGTGAAACAAATTCCGAACCTGTTACCAAGAGCACAGACCAAGAGAGTTTCACGTAAGTAATGTCTTTATCTTGGGAAAATTTTTTTTACAATCGTGATTGTTCCAGGAATTAGGAATAGGGACGCATGTATCCACTGAGAGAAGAGAACCACCATATTAGATTCATTAATGCATGCTTTTCAGGATAGGTAGTTAGGAAATAACCAGTGGTAACCACATTCTTTGCTTCAAGGAATAGTGCGAAATTCCTCTGTGTTAAAATCTTTGCCATATTTTTTGGTTCAAGGAATAGTGCGAAATTCCTCCGTAATAAATTTTACTTAACATTTCAGATTAGCGAATAATTTAGGCACGAATAAATTCCCATGTGGGACAAGACGAAATCAGCTTGCATTGCTGAAATACTTCTCTCAGTTTAGCTAAAAACTCGAATTAGGTGTTAGGAAAGCGAAATTTTGAACTCCGCATCTGGGGAAAATTACTAGGTCATTTTTACTCTTATCCTCTCATCCCGGGAATTTACCCAGAGTCACATATGGTCTATAAATAGATGGGTCCATTCACACAGAATCTAAAAATAACTCTAGTGATTGTCAGACGACCTTCACCCCCCCCCACCCCCTGCCTGCGTGTGTACCCTCTTTTTCTCTCTGCAAAAATTTTTTTAGGGTTTTTTCCGTTAGTAATTTCTAAGTACTAAGGGACAAATCGTACTTCCAAGTCCTACGGGCAAAGGAAATAAAATTCTACGTCGCACGAGGCGAAAATTCAACCAAATTCCAAGTCCTAAGAGACTACTAAAAATTCTATGTCGTAAAAGGCGAGAATTACTAATTCCCGCAGGAAACCCAAATTCCAATCCTTTTGAGACATTATATTAGTGTATTTCACACACATCTAAGCCCTTACGGGACTGATCATTCTAGTTCGTTAGAGCAACGCCTTAATTTCACACTACAGTCGGCCAAGTCCGAGCATGATATAAAATCCAGTTACGTCTTCCGAGAAACATATAAAAATTCGTTCGCCACGAACAACCACGTCTTACTCAGACATATTAAACTTTAACAAAGTCTCCTCAGACTTACTGATCAACTGTCTTATTCAGACAGATCCATTCTCCTGCAGTATGAACAATTGGGTGTTTCAGATTCCTGCAATTGAGTCTTTTCAGACAACCTGAGTCTTCTCAAACATATTTGATTCGCTAGAGAGTCCAGTCCATATAACCATTATTTCAAGATGGCTAATAACAGAGCCCAACAAAAAGAGGACTTTAAATTCTACATGTCCACTGGAAAGGACATGGGACTATCAGGGCAAGTTCTGAGAGACTGGGTTCAAGAGCAAGAGGACGATGCCTAGGTAGAGAGAGAGAAAGAAAGAATTGCCCAAGAGGCAGAGTGGGAGAAAGAACGTGAAGAGAGAGAGAGAGAAAGAATTGCCCAAGAGAAAAGAGAAGAGTTAGAACGTCAAGAGCGAGAGAAAGAAAGAATTGCCCAAGAGAGAAGAGAAGAGAAAGAACTGGAAGAACGAGAAAAAGAACGGCAGGAGAGAGAGAGAGAACGGGAAGATCGAGAGTGACAGCGCGCCCATGACCACCAGATGTTAGAACAACAGAACGCCACTCCCCCTCCTGTTGCGGGAATAAGTGCCCTCAGCCAAGCTCACTTGTTCATGCCAAAATGGACAGAGTCTGAACCTGAAGTATGGCTTGAGAGGGCCGAAAGAGTCCTGGAGTGCTGCAACCTCTCCCCCGCGGAACTCTCCCTTGTTCTCACTAAATTCCTGGGAGGGAAGGCACTCATTGCCTACCAAGGCCTTTCGGCAGAGGATAGGGGAAACTGGAAAGCCGTACGCCAAGTGGTTATGAAGGCATACAAGATTAGCCCCGAGTGGTGGAGGAGACGTTGGAGAGAGCAGCCAAGAGAAGCAGGCCAGACTTGGTCCGATTGGGCGTACCATTCTGAGCGGGCGTTAGCCAAATGACTCGAGTCCGAAGGAGCCATGAGCCCCGCCAAGGTACTCGAGCGATTTAAATTTGAGCATTTCCTGCACTATGCCCTTCCTGCCCTCGCCACTCATGTAGTGGAAAAGGCCCCAGCAACACTCACCGAGTGTTGCCGGATAGCAGACATGTGGGAGACTCACCACCCTTAGGAAGGATCCATGGGGCGGAAGATAAATTCCCCGCCCCTCCTCGTAGGATCAAATTCCCCCAAGAATGGAAGTTCAGGCAAGCCCCTAACTTGCCATTATTGCAAAAAGACGGGGCACTCAACTGAGCAGTGCCAAAACAAGAAAGCAGCGCCTCTTCCTCCCGGACAACCACCCAATAACTCGTCTGCGCCCTCCACAGGGTCAGCTCAGAAGTACTTTAGCCAGACCTTTTGCACGGCGTGCAAGGTTTATAGCCATTCTCCCTCCTGGGCGAAATGCCCAAACAATAATAAATCAAATACTTCCGCCGTCGACTTGGCCGTCACACTCCAAGTCATTGGGCCCTCCCGCCGAAAGCCCCATATATGTGGGCCCTCCACGAGGCAGCCACCCCGCGTGCCAAGCCACGGCATTCGATGACTCGGGCGCGCAAATCTCCCTCATACGAATGGACAGAGTTCCCTATGGAGCTATCGTCAATAGACGAAAGCTCGTCACAATCGAGGGAGTAAATCAATTTAAAATTATACTCCCTACGGTCCAATTGAGTGTCACAAGACCTCATCAGTCAAAAATTTGCAATCTTGCAGTAGTAAGCCATCTCCCCGGAGGCTATGACGTCATCCTGGGACAGGACTTTCAGTCCCCACAGAAATCACAACAATCCAAGGGTCCACATTCCCCAACTCATTCCTTAGGCACGAGTAATCCTTCCCCGCTTCCTCACTCATGACAGGCACCCCCTGGTTACCAGGAGGACGTGCAGTCCCTTCCAGTTCCACCTGAGTACGATGTACAGTGGCCCCCTCGATCGGTTCCGATCCAATTCCAGTGCCCGGCCCTGCCTCAGCGCCAGTGCCAGGACCCAATCAGATCTCCCTCCCGGAGATGCCAAATTCCCGCCAGTGCCACCCGCATGCACCAAGCAGTGCTAATCTTCGTCCATCCTGACCGACGAGCACAAGAAACCTCTGATAGTGCCTGACTCTTCCTAAGTGCCAGTGCTAGAGCACAACTCAGATCTCCATTCAAGGGATCCAACTCAGGACCCCCTCTCTTCTCCCGGCCTGGCACCGCTACCAGCGTCAGTAAGAGAGACGGTTCCTCTCGACCACAGCGGAAGCTCACCTAAAGGTGCAGCCTCGCAACCCTGTCTGAGCTGGTCATTGATACCTGTGAGTCGTCCACATCCCCGCCGACTGTTACTGCTTTCTCACCGCCCGCCGCACATACCCTTGCAAGTCAGGATTCTGCCATCTCTCACTTGGCCAATGAACTACAAGAGCTGCGACGGGCCATGGTAGAACTATCAAGGAAAAGTCCTGTGTCAGCTGTCGCAGCAGCTGGCCCAGGTGGCACTCCATACCGCCCTCCGGTCTCGGGCCCTCCGCTTCCCCGGCCGAGGACGACTGTCCAAGTAGGAGATGTTCGCGGTGGAATTACCACGGGCATGGGAATTTCCAGGTAGTTTACAAAGAGCTCTAGAGCTCCCCTGGTACCCGTGCCACCATTTCATCTTTCAAAGATCTTGGCACCTCTAAGCCAGAAGAGGATGTCAAGGCCCTCCACTATCTTCCATTCCTCAGGAACTTTTATCCCTTATCATTTTCTATTAACCTTTTCCTTAAATTATCACCACAAGAGGCAATTAAATATGGGATACCATTCCCCTCAAACTGCATTAATCATTGAGAATAACAGAGTGGGAAGTGGCACGCCCTTGCGCCCCTACCTTGGCACAGGGCATGCGTATCAGCTCTTCCTGAAGGAGTCGCGCCCTTCGGGATTCCTTTCCCATCCCTGGGGCTGAGAGATAGTCAGGGCCGTAATTTATAGGCGAAGGACAATAACTTCCCGCATAACACAATAAATACCTCACTATCACCCTTGGCTCTTCTGCCAATATCGTTTAATCTTTTAATTATTTATTTATCTTTCTCTTTTATGAATTGTGAATCATTGACTCCTGCCCTTATGATTTTAAATGCCCCCTTCATAAAATCCGACAGACGCGTTCCGCCTTTCGTATGTGGTCACGTTTTCATTCATAACATCCTGTTATTTTTTTTCTTTTGTTATTTTTTTTCTCTTTTCTTCTAAGAACTCTGTTTTGTCCCAGACCCATCGTCTTTTGTCTCTCATCCCGTCATAACATTGAACGAGTATCTATTTATAGTCTGTACTCAAGTTGTGGGCAGTGGATGCATAAAATTAGCGTGGTTTAAAGTTAGCGAATTAAAACTCTTGAATACTCTCGCTCGCCCACCACTGTCACAATCCCCAGAGTAAGGGTCAGCCATCAGCTGTCGAGTTGGCAAATTATGTATCGTTATTACAATACCATGTAAAGAGGATGTCATTTACAAAAATAAATGCTATTTTATCATTTACACAGCCTCTTTAAGGCATACTATACTAACCGAATGCCTTGTTGATTTAGAATTAAGGAACTTATATGTAAATTAATTCTTAAATT
Organism: Macrobrachium rosenbergii; assembly: GCA_039081455.1. Classification (NCBI taxonomy): domain Eukaryota; kingdom Metazoa; phylum Arthropoda; class Malacostraca; order Decapoda; family Palaemonidae; genus Macrobrachium; species Macrobrachium rosenbergii. Next base: position 25,658 of record JANJGK010008301.1, read on the forward strand.
TTATCTCCTGCCTCAAAATTATCTTGTCCTCATAATCTTAAAATAACTTATACCGTAAATTTGACGAAATTAATGGGCCATGTTAAAGTAGTTTAGTATTAATGTGCTGGAAGTATTTTCCATTTTGCATGGGGATAGAGTAAAGTAAAAGCTTTTCCATTTCTTGTAGGGAGAAGAGTAAAGTAAACCAGCTGTGCCGACTTCTTGGATATCAACATACAAACCTGAATGAAGGCTTGTATGTTATCTTCCATAGGGAGCTATTATAATCTACAAGAAATCCTTTGTTTATTGAGAACCGCATGGCCGATTGTATTTGACCTAGAAATCAGAGCACGGTTATCAACATTTCGATCTGTCCTTCCTTTTACCTGGAACAGATATTGAGATGACATGGATAAAAAGGGGCAAGGAGAGGACACTACATCCCACTCCCTTAAGAAGCTTAGCCCAACTAAGCGTCTTAAAACGGCCTTTCTAAAGGCAAATTAAGCTGCCTGAATTGTCTTACCTCCGCAAGAAACCTGGGAAGAGGCCACTGAATCGCTGAACACCTGGCAAGTGATTCATCTTTTGCACACAGCTTCTACCCCTGGCCACTTTCCTTAAAAGGAAGAGACCAGAGGAGGCTGGAAGCAGTTGGGCAGTTAGTTAGTTGTGCGAGGAGGAGGAGTGTAGTTAGCCATACACCGGGCGGGTGACGCAGTTTGCTGAGAGACCATTCATTCTCCCTGTCTGACTCCAGACTCCAGCCAACCTCGAGGGCCCGGCCATACGTGTGAATGTCCCTCATCCTTCTTCGTCAGAGACCCGCTTCCCCTAAGGTAAAGTGCGAGTGAAGGCTTTTCACTCACGACAGTTTGCCCTTTAAAAAGTTTGGAGTACCAACATTTCACTTCTGTCCTTGTGCCAGTTTATCCTGTACCATTCCCAATGTCCTGTGTTCAAGTGTAAAGTGGTCATTCATTCCTTGAGTCTTTGGCACCCTCAGTGCAAACTCGAGTCATATTCGGTGTTATATTGTTCCTTTACTGGGGTGTAATGTGTAAATCTCTCTTGGGGACCTATTCGCAGTGGACTCATCTTGGATTATGCCTTGCCTTTAGTCAAGACTCCAGTAGATGTATCTTCAGGCGTTGCAAGTCCTTATCAGTTTATTTATCCATTTTCCCTTCAAATGCTTGCTTTTGTAAATATAATTCTTTAATTTATCCCAAGTGTTTACGTAACATTTCCTTATGAAGTAGAGCCTTCAACATCTAAATTCTCCCCTTTTTCTCATTTGTTTTACGATTTCCCTTTACGTAAGTCAGAACTCCAATGCCAATTAAATAAAGTTCCGTTGCCGGCCTGTAGAAATACCATAAACCTAGGGAAATACGTGTATATATATATATATATATATATATATATATATATATATATATATATATATATATATATATATATATATATATATATATATATATATATATATATATATATATATATATATACATACATATATATATATATATATATATATATATATATATATATATATATATATA
>JANJGK010008302.1:0-22500 GCA_039081455.1 Macrobrachium rosenbergii
GAAACAGGTACCAGAAAATGAATGCAACTGAATGCTGGAACAGGTACCAGAAAATGAATGCAACTAAATGTTGAAACAGGTACCAGAAATGAATACAACTGAATGCTGAACAGGTACCGGAAAATGAATGCAACTAAATGTTGAAACAGGTACCAGAAAATTAATACAACTGATTGCTGGAACAGGTACCAGAAAATGAATGCAACTAAATGTTGAAACAGGTACCAGAAAATGAATGCAACTAAATGCTGGAACAGGTACCAGAAAATGAATGCAACTGAATGCTGGAACAGGTACCAGAAAATGAATGCAACTAAATGTTGAAACAGGTACCAGAAAATGAATGCAACTGAATGCTGGAACAGGTACCAGAAAATGAATGCAACTAAATGTTGAAACAGGTACCAGAAAATGAATGCAACTGAATGCTGGAACAGGTACCAGAAAATGAATGCAACTAAATGCTGAAACAGGTACCAGAAAATGAATGCAACTGAATGCTGGAACAGGTACCAGAAAATTAATGCAACTAAATGTTGAAACAGGTACCAGAAAATGAATGCAACTGAATGCTGGAACAGGTACCAGAAAATGAATGCAACTAAATGCTGAAACAGGTACCAGAAAATTAATGCAACTGAATGCTGGAACAGGTACCAGAAAATTAATGCAACTAAATGTTGAAACAGGTACCAGAAAATGAATGCAACTGAATGCTGGAACAGGTACCAGAAAATGAATGCAACTAAATGCTGAAACAGGTACCAGAAAATTAATGCAACTGAATGCTGGAACAGGTACCAGAAAATGAATGCAACTAAATGTTGAAACAGGTACCAGAAAATGAATGCAACTGAATGCTGGAACAGGTACCAGAAAATGAATGCAACTAAATGTTGAAACAGGTACCAGAAAATGAATGCAACTGAATGCTGGAACAGGTACCAGAAAATGAATGCAACTAAATGTTGAAACAGGTACCAGAAAATGAATGCAACTGAATGCTGGAACAGGTACCAGAAAATGAATGCAACTAAATGCTGAAACAGGTACCAGAAAATGAATGCAACTGAATGCTGGAACAGGTACCAGAAAATGAATGCAACTAAATGTTGAAACAGGTACCAGAAAATGAATGCAACTAAATGCTGGAACAGGTACCAGAAAATGAACATAACTATCTTGTACACAACTCACCATACTGGAATAAAACTGCTTCCTGAAGCTTCTCTCTACATCCTTCACGCCACTCTACAGTAGAGTTCCTGTCTGTTATCATATGGCCAAAGGCACTTTGCTACGGTTACATTATCTCTTGTGTCATCACCAAATCCCAGGTTCTCAGGAAGGCCTTAACTGGAAGAGAAGAAAAATATCATACACTTGCTATCAACTCAGTTCATGGAAAGACCAATGTTTTACAAACCATTATAATTTTTTTCGAATTTTGGATATCACGAAATGCTAAGAACCATATCTTCTCTGTAACAGCAAATTCAATTTGAATATTCTCAAAGGACACCATATTTTGATATGTGAAATCATGTTATTTACTGGTGTAATCATATACAGACTGAATTAACAGGGACCTTTGTCTTAAATCTTGTCAAAAGTAATAATATACGCCAGAGGACCGTTTCATGCAAATTAAGGTATCAGGTTTCTTAAACAATGCTTTAGGATGAGCAATATGTTTGTAGATATCGATATTAAAACTAATGGCCCAGTGAAGGAAGATCTACTCATTTCATGGGTTTTTGACAAATAAAATATAACTGCACAGACAGATCTCCCAGGTGAATATATAGTTATGGATTACCTCCACCTAAAAAAGGCAAGATTCTATGGCAGCCTTTCTCATCTTGAAAAAGTTCTCACTGACCTAAAAGAGTTTTTTCTGAAAGAATATTCAAGATATCTGGACGTGTTTCAAGCATGAAGAAGACTGCAGTCCTCTGAGGAAAAACACTGGATAGGATCAATTCATTCCCAGTAAAAAAAAAAAAAAAAAAAAAAATCACCTGCATTCTTGAAAAAACCCGGAAATATAACCGTCAGGTTAAGCCCTTGAATTGTTCACTTCCTCAAAGGAGGTCACCGAAGGAACTTTTATAAAACATCTTCCTTCCTGTTTCCCCATTTGGCCTCAAAATCACAATTTGTTCCACATCAGCCTGTAGTAAGTACGCTCATATCATTCATCACCAGAGAGTCAGTTCTGCTCCCAACCTCCTCTCCCGTCCCCCCCACCCCCTCTCCGCAACAAACACACGCTCCCAATGCCTCATCTCGTCAATTACATCCATAGCAGGAATTTCAAACCCCTTTTTTTTTCTAAAAATAAAGGAGACCTGACAGGCATTCTGTTCGAAAGCCCTGGCATGCATGGGATCACACATTGCACACCACAAGAAGAAGAAGAAGAAGAAGAGGAGGGGGAGGAGGAGGAGGAGCACCTCACTCAACCTTAGCCTTCATTCAAGTCCCTGGTTTTCAAGGAGTTCTTCTCTACACACAATCTTCTATTTGACAAACTAATCCCAAAAGAAAGTTGCCTGACACGAGACCCCCTCCCTCCCTGCCACCCACCCACCCCGCCCCCATCGCCGAATCAAAAGGAACACGGACCCATGACTGACAGGTACATTGCTAAATCCTATGATTGACCGTAGAGGTGAAAAAGGTGAGGTTCATCTCAGTGACATATAGGATATAAATATGGCACTGACAGTCTTTTGTCTTCAGTAAGTCATTGATTGCCATACATAAACAACAGAAGCCTCTTATTTCTATTTCTAATATTTCAATATTTTTCGGATTTTTGAAATAAATTGCGTGATGAATTTCGGGAATATTTACCTCATATTATACATAATACAAAATTCTTCAAAGAATGAAGAATAACTTTCAGACCAAATGAGAGAGAGAGAGAGAGAGAGAGAGAGAGAGAGAGAGAGAGAGAGAGAGAGAGAGAGAGAGAGAGAGAGACCTTACCTTAGACCTTACAGACCTTACAGTTCGTTCGGGTTGCCCAGGTCCCTCAGTGTGAGGCACCTCTGATGTCTACCAGGGAATTGCTAACGCATCTTCCGGTATATTTTGCATCTCCCAGTCTTGGATGGTTTGGGATGCATCTTAGATATTTGTCGAGCTTATTCTTAAACACATCTACGCTCACTCCTGATATGTTTCTCAGATGAGCTGGTAGCGCATTGAATAGACGCTGCATTATCGATGCTGGTGCGTGGTGGATTAATGTCCTGTGTACTTTCCTTAGTTTTCCTGGTATAGTTTTGGGCACTATTAATCTACCTCTGCTTGCTTTTTCTGATATTTTTAGCTCCATGATGTTTTCAGTAATTCCTTCTATCTGTTTCCATGCCTGGATAATCATGTAGCGTTCTCGTCTCCTTTCAAGGCTATATAAATTTAAGAATTGTAGTCTTTCCCAGTAGTCAAGGTCCTTAACTTCTATTCTAGCTGTAAAGGACCTTTGTACACTCTCTGTTTGTGCAATATCCTTTTGGTAGTGTGGGTACCATATTATATTGCAATATTCAAGTGAAGAGAGAGAGAAAGTGAGGTAGCTAAGACGAAATGTAGGATTAACCAGGATGGCCAATTATGTGTACCAACTAAACTGACCTCGTTTTGTTTCCCAGAGATATGACACCGTTTGTGTCAAGTCTATAAGTCAAATTCTATTTCATTATTAACAGGTGATGCTAAATAATATAAATGGCTTAATTCCACTGTCGTAAACTGTCTTATAACCAACTTTCGGATTTCATAATTGACTCCATACGAAATGACCCCTCCACCCAATTGTTTTGAACAAGTGGCCTCTTGACTTTTCACTCCTCACCCTGCTTGCGCAGCCACGAGGGATTGGTGCGTCTATAATATATTCTCCATTCATGCCTGGAGCAGTAACACTGTCCTTGATGATGACATCAGTATGATTTATATACATTTGAAACCCCCACAGATAAACACTCAGAGGAGGAGCTGGTCTGAGAGCACACAGTCCTCCTACCGGCTGGTAAGAACCCAAGGAAGGACATCTTTTGCTAGAAGACCCCAGAACCTATTGCTGGCAACCGCAAAGGTGCTAACATTCAATATGAAATGCAGAGATGCAACACAATCATACAGTTAAAAACTGAGCAGACGCTCTACAATAACAGCTACCTTAATGCCTTTAAAACCCTAAAAATCCCCAGCATATTCGCTGACACAGACCCTGCCCTCGACAATGGGGTCATCAGACTGCTTACCAAGATTCTGAAGCCTGAGAAACTCGGGAAATGGCAGCTTTCTATAGAAAAAAATGCTATTCACGCCTGGTACTCTCAGATACTCACACAAAAGTCGACCTCCGCACCAACTGCCCTAAAGGACATCTTGACAGAGAATGCCTTCCACTTGCCTACAAGAAGCCAACTTGTCTCAAGTGCAAAAGGCACCATCATACTGTATCCATCCAACCGTTGTCTGATTAGGAGAAAGTTCGCTGACGATGGGATTCTTCAAGAACTGAGAGAGGAGAACCGGGCAAGGTCACCCACAACCAAACCCACCCACCATTAATAAATTAAAGCCCCATCCCCTGAAATAGCCAGCTTTATAAACATCAGCAGTCAACAGAGCTAAAATCCTTATCGGAACCAGGGTTAATATTATATTATTCAGAATATTAATGTTATTATTCAAAAGATGAAACCTATTCATAGGGAACAAGCCCACCACAGGGGCCATTGACTTGAAACTCAAACTTCCATAAAACATGGTGTTCATCTGAGAGAAGTAACAGAAGGTAATAACAAATGCTGAAAGAAGAGATCAGTTATTAAAAAAGAAAAAAAACTGAATACCTATGAAACAGACAGTTACTAAAAACAACGTAAAGTGAACTGACGACCAGCCGAGACTTTCCTTCAAGGCAAGAAGGTCCTAGCGGAAAGTTGCGCACGACCACCTACCCATTCCCTTTCGATTATTATTATCGCCTCTCTTGTTAGAGAGAGAGAGAGAGTTAAGCATACCTTAGTTTAACCAGACCACTGAGGAGGAGGAGCTGATTAACAGCTCTCCTAGAGAGGGGAGGGAGGGCTGGCCCCAAGGATTAGATTTATTTTACGTGGCTAAGAACCAATTGGTTACCTAGCAACGGGACCTACAGCTTATTGTGGAATCCGAACCACATTATAACGAGAAATGAATTTCTATCACCAGAAATAAATTTCTCTAATTCTTCATTGCCGGTCGGAGAATCGAACGCGGGTCCAGCAGAGTGCTAGCCGAGAACGATATCAACCCATCCAATGAGGAACAGAGAGAGAGAGAGAGAGAGAGAGAGAGAGAGAGAGAGAGAGAGAGAGAGAGAGAGAGAGAGAGAGAATTAATTCCAGGTGTGGAGACAAGCCGAATGTACACCTTTAGTGTAACTCATTTACTGAGTATATAACTAATCTTGGTCTGATACAAAAAAAATTAGAACCTTCTAGAATTTAATTTTTCTAATACTTTCTGGATACGCTTCCTACATGAAGATGCTGCTGCTTCTACCAACTTCCCTGGTGGAGAGAGAGAGAGAGAGAGAGAGAGAGAGAGAGAGAGAGAGAGAGAGAGAGAGAATAGAGAGAGAGAGAGAGAGAGAGAGAGAGAGAGTTTATCATCAATCAGGGAGAAAATGGGAAACCTGGAAAGTGTCACAGTCGTTTTTGTCTGACTCTTAAATCTTTCAGGATAACCTCATTTTGAGGACAGTTCACTATATATTCTGGATACATTTCGAGAAATTTCATCTCACGATTAGCACAAGGCAACGTGTAGTCATATTTGAAGATTGTTATTCTCTGAACCTTGTACAGTACGTCAAGGACAGCTAATACATAATCAGAACTTGGAGGAACAATCCCACTATCTAAAACCAGGAACCTCTCCCACCCTACTTATAAACCAAAAGGAGCCCCCCACCCCCCTCACCAGTCTTCGAGACGAAACAGAGGCACAATCACAGAAACGGGGAAAGTAGGGACAGGGCTCTAGTCTAGGCCACTCCAAACGCTCTCAGCTTTCAACGCACAGCGAACCTTTAGCCGATAACAGACTCGTCACCATACCACGTTTGTATATCAAGAAGTGGGCAAAGAATACTTATCCCCTTGTTGACTCAGCGAATTAAAATTGAGATCCCATCGACCTGTTAAATGAAAGCTTTGGGATATTATCAACTCAAAAGCAGACGATGGGCGGACGACAGCAATACCACAATGGCAAGAAAACTTCACACGAACATAGGACTCGTACTCAACCCTTTTCACGTCAGTTTGCCTAACAAACACACACACAAAGAGTCTGACAACTCAAAAATGAATGAGCATATCAACACACGACTCTGTTTCACACACTCAAACGATAAGGATAATTCACTTAATAAAAAAGCAAGGTTTAAGTGGAATTAAGTACAGCGGGCGTTCTGGCTACAGATGCTGCGATGTCTCAAAGTTATTGAGTGTTGGAAGGAAATAACAACAACTCAGCTGGCTAAGAGCTTTTATTTAGACCAAAGCGACGTTGAGACGAGCGAGGGAGGTGTGGTCAGGCACGGCGAAACTATTCACGAAAGCAAGACAAAACCTTCTGAACACGCAGCACACTTTGAGCAAGGTGGAATAACACCTTCAATGGAAATAAGAGCGAAAAACGTCACTGAAACAAACATTACTGAAAGACGTATCGAGGTCTAAACAGTCCCTGGAGCACCATAATCATTTCGGCACCCCATAGATCAACCAATCAACGCCGCCAGAAACAGAACCCAGGTTACACCAAAATGGCATCGGCAAGGAAATTGTCATCAAAATACACGAGAAAACTACTGAAACCTGAAAAAGAAAATTCAAACATCCTAACATCAACAGAATCAGCTTTTATTCGAAAAGCAACAGATGTACAATACACAAAGCACTGCAGACTTCAGCAGGTCTACCGCAATCAGCAAAGTTTCGGTGCAGACAGACACTTCTTTCACTGAAAAACACTAACTTCTCTCCTTTGGCCAATCAAGGATTTTTTTTTACAAGTTCGGTCGGTGTAATAATAAAGGCCTTTACTGTTAATACCAAGCCTTTGTGGGGCTTCTGTACAAGAAAATGAACTCATTAAGAGTGTACATAGCTCATAATAACACGCAAAGCAGATGGCTCTGTGATAAGCTGTACAGAAAAGTAGATTCAGTATTCTCGTCCACTTATTAAGCCACGAATGTACCACTGTCCGAAAATCTTGAAAATCATATCATGAGCAGTCTTGTGAATCGTGGGCCAAGATGATAATGCTATTAGGTCAGGCGAGCAAATGGGGACAGAGTCGAAATTCCGGAGAAGGCAATAGAAAGAAAATGAGCCACTTGGAATCGTTGGAGCAAGTGTGTGTCCTCTCAACTGCACATTTCTAGATAAACTTTACAAAAAAAAAAAATAATAATAATAAAATAGAACCTCTCTCCCTGGTAAAACCTCATTCTTGGGGATAAGGATGCCAATCTTAAACTTTCATTACTGAGATTTCCCTTATTTCTTCTCTGTCTGTCTGTCTGTCTGTCTCTCTCATGGCAGAACACAACCTGGTTTTCCCGGGCGCTTGTGGGGGGGGGGGGGGATAAAGTGCAGTTGAAATCGAGAACCTGACAACAAGGAGAGGGGATCGCAGTATGAGCCTCTCATCGGACTGGAACTGAAATTCAATTTACCGGTATTTCTGGAAAATGAAATCGAAGTTTCTATACCTCATTTTCAATCTAGAATTCACTGTATTTTGATCGATGATTATGTATATGTAACCCGCTCAAGAACATTTCACATTCGAAATCTTCACGATTCATAAAGGCTATGAATGTATTCCCCAAGCATTATCGCGTGTTGTACTGAAAGTTATGCCTTTTTCAGACTTGTCACATAAGAAGTTAGTTGTGTATTTCGAGAAACCGTTCAAATAAAAAAAATGGATTTTTACGAGACTTCCATACGCTATAATCTTCCTCTCAACACTCCCCCACCACTACAAAAATCCTGGAAACAGCCTTAGAGTGCTCGTTCATCTTCAAAATATACACTTCCATCACTGCTTTGAATAAACTTGGAAACTGCAATTAACAAATCACTTTGTGATGTCAACAGCATTCAGACCTCCGCAGATTGTTTGGCCAAAGAAAAAAAAAAACGTGGATTTCTTCGCTAAAGTAGAGATAGGAAGTTGTGATACCATTTTGACTAAGAGCGATTGTTCATTACTACCGAATTCACTTTATGAAATAAAAACTAGCTCTTGTGCCTTGCGTCACTCCCACCTCCCTTGTCTCGCTGTACTGTCATCATGGCCTTTTCAACTGAATGGAAGTCCGGTCTTTCTTATTACTTCCCTTCAATTAACAGCGATCATTTCAAAACTCAGCGGCTACTCGTACGGATGAGATCCCCCCCCCCCACCACCACCTCCCCGCTGTCTGCACAAGGCCATCTTCTCCACTGAATGGTAAGAAAGGAGGAGTAACCTTTATGAAGGAACCTAACCTACTCTACAGGAGGTAGTTTCCTGAAACAGGACAAGGGACCTTGCGTTGAAATATCTTCGAACTAGACAACAAGCTAAAATAATTTTGGCCTATGCAATACGTCATCCTCCTCCTCCTCCGCCAAAAACAATTCTTTCTAAAACTGAGGGCCATGATGGGTAATTGATGGCAACGATTGATTATTGACTCCGTTTAAATTAAATGGTACTTTCTCTGCACAGCTGGCTGTCGTCTTTTTGTCAGAAAAGCAAAGTTGGGTTTGGCCACAGTTTTCCGAATTGAATCCCAGACCCTCGGAGCACCATGAACAATCTGGATGGACGAGGAGGAGGATAAGCCTTTTCAAATCCTAAACATTTAATTAATGATCTTGCCGTTCTCATCCCCTCCCCCGCCCCCAAGAAAAAACTACAAGACATTGCTTGATAGCTTAGTGCACTAGGTTACAGTGAGGTACCACAAACCCATAGCCTATGTCTATGTGGAAAATTCATCACTGCATAAGCATTTTTGGCTTTATTGCATTGTACTTAAAATCAGTATACTGTGAATTGAGTCCATCTTCATTCACAGTATATTGGTTCCATGTACACTGCAATAAAGCATCGCTCTTCAAGTTAAGAACTGAACATAACCGGAGATACAACAACATGACTGAGCGCCTAACTAGACTCACGCTACGCTGGCAGTCTCCCGCAGGCCTCGTCTTGGGACCTTGGTGCTCTAGCTTTTATCTATTGCAAACGCAAGTAGTTCAACAGTTCAATGGTACTGTAGCCCATGGTCTAAGAAAGAGAGCTGTAGCCTACTATCAGGTCCTCTCATATTCGGATAAAATGCCTCAGCAAAGGCCTTTGGAAAGTAACGTTTACAATTCCACGGCCTAACACACCTCTAACTATGGCAGGCCTGTTTAGGCGACCATGAAACTCTGATTCAGAGGTGTCCATATTCGCGGAGTACTTACTCTTAACCTCAGTAAATTAACCCAACTTAATAAACGACACTGAAATGTTGACTGAGGACAAACAAACATGGCTGAACGGAGTTCAAGCTACGATCTGACTGAAAACCTACCAGACTGCTTTAGGCCAATCACAAGGGTCCAAGAAACTCCTTTCGAACAAAGGGTGTGAAAACGAGTCCTGATTGGCTGAGAGAGAGAGAGAGAGAGAGAGAGAGAGAGAGAACGAACTTTAAAAGCTCAGTACCTGTATTTTCAAGTATTAGGTAAACAAACACGAAAGCCAGAATAAAATGTAAAAAAGCAAGGTAGACTACAGAAGTGTTGCTTTCTAAGAATACCGAAGGGTAAGTTAGCACCCACCCACCCCCCAACAACCACCTTTGCGCACAAACACACACACACACCTTAATGCTCCCAGGGACTGGATCATTCCCACTTTTGATTTTAGTTTAACACATAAGCCTTTTAATACTTACGATAGTCCTAAATTCACAATGTGGACAGAGAGAGAGAGTGTGTGTGTGTGTGTGTGTGTGTAAAAAGTGTGGTAGACAAAACTACTTTTGGTAGCCCACTGACACCTTCCGGTAGCTACTCAGTGTGACTGACGAGCATTTGAGCCAGAATTGATGCAATAAAAAACCATTTGATATAGTCGAGGGTTCAACGGCGAGGGGAGGGGAGGGGAGGGGAGGGGAGGGGAGGGGAGGGAGGGGAGGGGAGGGGAGCGGGGGTTCATTCATACTCCCTGAGACTCCCCTCCCCCTAAACAAACAAACAAAAAAAGGCACACACAAACAAACTCCGATAGCGAAAAATCAGTCCCTTCCTGTCTGTCTATCGTCGGATAATGAGTTTCCATGTAACTATAGACTGCATAAAAGAAAATCTTTCAAACTGGCAAATTGTTCACGAAGGGAAGGAACTGACATTATACATTACCGATATCACCGTCCACAGTGGAAGTTCTAATGACCTTTACTGAATACTTCAAATATTAGCACATCAACAGTTGTACTTAGTGGTATAGGACAGTTTCCTAGCCTTTCAAAAACTGTGCATGTGAAAGACAGCTCTTATAAGTATATGGAATGGAATACAATATGGGGTTTAGGCCAGAGGCCAAGCACTGGGACCTATGAGGTCATTCAGCGTTGGAAAGGAAATTGAGAGTAGGCAGGTTTGTTAGGTGTAACAGGAGGAAAACCTCAAAGCAGTTGAAGCGCTATGAATCAATTGTTAGGAGAGGGTGGATAGCAAGATGGGAGAAAGATATGAATGGAGGTACAGTAAAAGGAATACGCTGCAAAGAACCTTTAGTAATGCCTACAGTGCACCCTGTGAGGTGCACTGACGGCACTACCCCCCTACGGGATATAGTCTTCTCACCGTTTCAAAAAATGGCAGCTGACACACCATCATGCGATGCTAAAGATTACTCCTAATTCATTGTGGTATACCTCTTGGCGCTAGTGCCAACCTACCCAAAAAATAATCTCAATACCCAAGCAAAGTCTAATAAAGATAAGTCTGTTCACTTGCTCGAAAAAGTAGCAGGAGCCGCGCAATGACGTCATCTAGTCCGCAAAATGCTGCATGAAACCTCAGACAGTCACCAACCAGCCGGTGTTGTGTGCAGAATTCTGGCAGTGTGCAATCAAACGTGCTTAGGAATTGTGCTGTTAGTGGCTGCACATCCAATTACGAAAACAATCTACCTGCCTTCAATCCCTGTCCTACTCGACTGGTTTCATTCTGTATTCAACAACTTTAAACCTGACTGAATTCTTCACTATGAACATTATAATAGTTTGCTGCTAATTTTATGATGAAAGATGGTCAAAGTCTCACTGTTACTCTTATTTAACATAATGCCCACTTACACATTGTATATACTCGGTGTTATTTCATCCCTCTCTGCATCAACTTCACAAGCTGTTATGTAGCCATATCAATGCTAATTATTCCACTACAGAAGGTACGCTGGAAAATCTACAAAAAAGACATGAGGATAGAAGCTTACAGTTCAAAGGTTAATTTTCTAATTAAATGCCAAATTAGGCCTACATTATAATGTGTAAGATGCTTTGTTCATTTCTCTCACTTATTTCTACTCATTTACTGCAGTAACTTCGTATGAATTACTAAGTTATTACTTCAGTCTAAACATAATAATAATAATAATAATAATAATAATAATAATAATAATAATAATAATAATAATAATAATAAGCAGTCATTTATAAGGTTATACAGTAATTTACTGATAGAGTACAATGTAAACTGGCCACTCCTCACCAATATTATTAATTTTAAGTAAGCTATAACAAGAATAGACAGAAACATTACGCATATATTTTAATAAAACTATTTATATTATTTTTTCTTTAAATACGATTGATATACTTGAAATTAATCAAGTTAAATAGTGTGACTGAGAAGTGGACAAAATAGCAGATAAACGTAAGTCCCCCATTAATCACTCCGTTTTCTATAATTTAGGATACTTGGGGCTCCGTGACGTCACCACCTGCGCGCGAACAGACTTATCTTTTATTAGACTTTGTACCCAAGTTCCTAAGACTTAGAACCGAATCAACCAAGGTCCAATTGACCCACAAAAAAAAAAAAAAAAATCATTAGCAACCGATATGACTCAAATAAATAAGATCTTCAAGGAAACTGGTGACTTCCAGGATCCAGCTTATTTGCTGGAGAGAGAGAGAGAGAGAGAGAGAGAGAGAGAGAGAGAGAGAGAGAGAGAGAGATTATTTTATGACCACCTCAAGAGAGAGACTCCCGTTTTGATGATATTTTGGCGAGGAATGAGCAACGTTTATGTCAACTGTTTATGAGCTCAGTGCGTCTGCCACTACTATAATAATGAATTAGATTAAGCTGGCCATATGCCAGCATGGGCTCTTTCACCTGGGCATCCCGTAACACACGCAAACATGCTGAGGAGTAAGAGAAATAAAACAGAAAATAGAGAGGATATCAGAAGAGACTACGAGAACCGGGACAGTAAAAGAAAGTGTCATTGCAGCGAGTTTCACTAAATACTACAAGGGTCTGGGAAGGAGGAGACGATGTTTTGGTCAGAGAAAGAGAGTTCAGAGTTTCAGTCTTAAGAAAATGGAGACTGGAAAGAAAAAAGGAAAGGCTTGAGAACAAGAAAAAAACAAAAAAGTGGTATATAATAAACATGTATGGAAAATGACGAATAACAGCGCAAGAGTGAGGTGGAGCGACCAGGGAGGGCGACAAACATCGAGAGGAAACTGCAGGATTAAAAAAAGAAAAAGTTGGCGAGAACCAACATCATTGGACACTGTCACGAATGCCCTCCTCCCTGCCCGAGTCAGATCTGTGTGGTCAGTTTATATATATATATATATATATATATATATATATATATATATATATATATATATATATATATATATATATATATATATATATATTAATATATATATATATATATATATATATATAATTGACGAGCTTATTAATTACTCAGATAAATCTCATGGAGACTCATCCAAAATTCTACCCCGGAGGAAGGAACAACCTACAGTATTCACCGCACACCAACTGTAGGCGCACTCAAGCGTCTTCTGCAGGGAAAACAAATACAACGGGAATCTTTTAGAAAACACACGTCCATAACCATCGAAATTCTTTATCGCCTAAATCTAAATGAACCTCAGGTGTTTGAAGAATCCACTGGGATTTTTATGGGTGAATTTGACGCCAAAATGGCACTGTCACTTGTTCCAAAGGAACACAAAAAAATTCTCTTTTATGTAATTGACAATCAAACGAAAACGAGACCTTTCACGAGAGAGAGAGAGAGAGAGAGAGAGAGAGAGAGAGAGAGAGAGAGAGAGAGAGAGAGAGAGAATTATTTTGAAAAGAGAAGCGAGGTCAATATGAGAAAACACTAAGCCATACATCACTTAACAACTATCGGCCAGGCTTCAGTATATTGCAGTGGCCCCAATCACACCACACACGCATTCTGTTCAAAAGCATTCATTCTGGGTGGATGGAAAAGTGCATGAATATGAATCTTTTCATTTTGTCGTGTTGAAGGCAACGACCAGTATAATGACAACTTATGAATTTATCAATGGTACAAAATTTATATTATTTGTAATAATGCCTTGTCGTTACAGATAAGGTGGTGCCTTATCTTCTATAGGTATTAGGGAATATTTTTTTTACTTCTGAATGAAGGCTGTTTACAACTGAACGGAGAAGCTAACCACTCGTAGAAGCCTAGAAACAACGATGATCCTAACTGCGTAAGCCCAGGGTTACCATAATCCTTTAAATACGTAAACAGCGTATGCTCGGCAACGAGGCTTTCGCACCGCACACTGATACATACCGCATCAAAGTATAACGTCACTTTTATTTTCAGCATGAATGGACAACGCAGCTGCATTATGAATACGTTTAATCCACGGCTGACCGGACATGTCATAAACAAACATTATTTACAACAGACACGACTTCTGCCACATAATGGTTTCAGGTTATGAGGCGCCTTCGCTGTCTACTGTATGCATCCTGCTGCTGCTACTTTATCCATCCCTATTTCCCCGGGATGAAGACATCGCCTTTTCATTATCTTGGGGCGTCCTTTCATTCAAACTGTCATTTTCTCAAACCCGCGTGTGTGTGTGTGTGTGTGTGTGTGTGTGTGTGTGTGGGTGTGTGTGTGTGTGTGTAGGGAGGGAGCCGGTGGGGGAGTGGGAGTGCCCGTAGTGACAGGTAGCGCTTTGGAACTCTCGCCCCCAACGCCCATCATAGAGCGAATGTGCTCTCTCTCTCGATGATAATTCAGATCCTTTATTTGTTACAGGAAAAACTGAAGAGCACCGTACATAAAGAACGGCATGAACCATAAACGTCCCACTTCCCTTCAAATGAAAGCGTGAACTATAAGCTTCCATCAGCTGGGCATCACTGAAGACAAAAGGGAATGAAGATAAAACCGAAACTGGCGATGATGAAGAAAAAAGGGAACCAGCAAATGTCATTCGATACTAAGAGACCAGTGAGGGAGGGAGGCCACCGCAAATACCAATCTACGTTCCAGCTGACACTACCCAGCCATGAGAGGTTTCAAACTGCAAAACCTTGCGTTGAAGGTCATCAAAATATCAATCAGAATCTGACCTGGAACAACTTTTCTGGCGAAAGCAATTAACCAGGAACAATGAAAGCACGATTTGACGAGTCTACAGTTCAAACATGCATGTGAATCGTGTGGTTCTAGAGCAAAATAAATACATAAATAAATACACTATTGCAGAATACTCCAGTTCCTAATCAAACCTCAAATTCAATGAGGCAGCGAAACAAGACCAAACAGGAGCAGTCTTGCACAACAGGGCATGGCTCACATAAATAATGCATCCTGCAAGAACAGACTGTCAAGACCTGAGCAGCTTTGCTCCACCATCCTCTCACAAAGAACCTGAGAATGTCCTCTCGACAACAGTCCTCCTCCCCTCAATGATTCGGTATTATTCGGACTATCAGCTGGTAAGAAGCACCCAGAATGAAAGGCTGTCTCGAGTAGAATTCGAGCGTTGTCAGGGACCAGTATCAAGGCAAAAAACAGTTCCAATTGTGTTTACAGGGTCTATTCAAATCAGTTCAGAGCCAAGAACGAGGTCGAATATCGAAAGGAAGGATTTCTATCAGCATTCAACATAAGCAAATGAATATTCGTACAGGAGTTAAAAATGTTATCTACGAACCTCGTCAACTCCAATACACAATAAAATCCCCTGAGGAAAACAAGTCTCTGAAAACCTACTGAGGTAGCAGGCAGGCTATCATCACCTGCGCAAGATATAAAACTCCATGATTGAAAACACGCCAAATAAACAACTTAAAATGGAATGAGCTACTGCACATGGTGGTACCATCTACTGTACAATACTTTCTGCCTTTTACTTGTCTTTGAACCAACTATACAGCTTCTTTCCTTTAGCTTTTCATATTTCCAAAAGTAAATTCAGAGGTGATAATGAAGCTCTGTCCCACGATTTCTCTAGATAAATTTCGCACAAACTTCGCCCAGTGGAAAAATTATCAGTCCCTCACATTGGAAGATAAATTGTAATACACAATGTTCCTTTCAACGAGATTGTTTTGTCTCTGTTGCTTGGGCAGAGTACAGAGGTCCTCAGCAAGCCTACTACCACTACTTCTGCTACTCCCGTGCAATTTCCTGAGTTGAAGGTCATCCAATCAAACGCTAAACACTTCATGGCTCGCTCAATGACCCAGATAATTCGTTCCTGCCATTTGGATATTGTGGACACAGGAAGCTTCAACCTAAGTCGAGTATTATCCTGAACAGAAAGGATGCTCTGTTCGTCTAATCATCCTCATTTTCAAATCAGAAATGAAGCAAGTATGGCAGATTAGGATGAAGGCCAATAGAATGGTCGGGAAATAGAAATATATAAACAAAGATATAGACCAGATGGCAAGTCTGGAAGAAGTTACACTTAGGACGAGAGAGAGAGAGAGAGAGGAGAGAGAGAGAGAGAGAGAGAGAGAGAGAAGAGAGAGAGAGAGACTGAAGGATTCCGGCAGGTCTAATCATCGCTTACTAAACTAGTAGTTTATCAAACATCAAAGACTTACTACACATAAAAAACTGCTATAAAACCTATGCGATCAATCTGGTGAACTCCAAAAATTGACTTAATGACTACCTACCCACAATACTTGGTCACCTAATAAGGCAAAATTATCAACGAAATATTTGAAATGAACTTTCATTCGAAGAGCAGTCCATCTACACAAAGCATTTAACAGGGAATACAATCCATACATGAACAGGTAACCGTATACAATAATTTGCGAAATGTCTAAGCATCTAATGATCCCTGAGAGAGAGAGAGGAGAGAGAGAGAGAGAGAGGAGAGAGAGAGAGAGAGGGGGGGGGGAGGGGGGCAACTTCTTTCGGTAAACTAATTTTGGAACTACAGTAGGTAGGGGGCTGGTTCACGGGTTCAGTTGGTGCATAATGGCGATGTTTATCGGCAGCTCTCTATTCCTGTCGAGCTTTTATCATTCAAAAGTAACTTTTAATTCCATCTGCGTATTTTATTCAGTTCTCGAAATGAAACGGAGGCTCGATTCATTCATAAAATACTGTACAGTCAGGTTATGCATTCTGCAGTAAGCAGAAAGATAACTACTTTTCTCTCCTTACTATTGAATTCTACATCTCGTTTACTGTCATTCCAGTAAGCAACAATGCACAATTGTTTCGAAAATCTCTCTAACTTTTTAACAAAAGAACAAGATATTGCTATTAGGTCAAGCAAGCAAATGCACCACTGGTCGATCGTTGCTTGATTGGTTCAATGTTTTCTGGCATCGGGACAACTTAGGTCACTGACGCCAATAACACTTGTTAAGAATGACGAATTTTTGTACAAAGCCTATGGAAATAAGGACCAGATTATAATAAAAAAATTAAATCTGCGTATAGATTTTGCAAAAGACCTGCTTCTGATACAAATCTAAAAATGCCCCTGGCATTATACACAACGTCTTCCCTTAAGAGGACTTTGGCTAGAATGTCCCGACCATTCTCGTCTCGGGCCCCTGAGAAGTTTCTCCCGTGGTCCCTACGACGGGGCATTCAATTAGCAAATGTTTAAAAGTCCTAGAAATTCCAATGCCCTATACGAGGAGCCTTTACTCACCACAAGCTTATTTGGTCGAAAGTTCCTTGGAAATCCCGAGATAAACGACCCTTTTGGCTATCTCGGTTCTTAGTGGTTGACAATTAGCTCAATTCGAAGCAAAGCTAAGTGATAACTGACGAAAGAAAAAGGCCGAGATATTCATTTTGTTATTATTGCTGTGCTTGACGTCATTTCTAATACACTGTACGATTATGAGATCTGTCTGGTGCTACTGAAAATAAATTCACACGTGCTTCGAGTTTCGATATAATTTTCTGGCAAAATGCCGTATTATCATCTTAGCACAGATTTTAGGCCAATGGCCAAGAGCTGGTACCTTATGAGGTCATTCAGCGTTGAAAAGGATACTGGGAGTAAAAAGTCCTTAAAGGCGTAACAGAAGGAAACTCAAAGCAGTTGAAGAAGCACTTTGAATCAATTGTTAGGAGAGGATTGAGGGAAGTAGGATGGAAGAAAGGGAATATGAACGGAGGTACATTAGTGGAATGAAAGGGGGTTGCAGCCAGGGGCCGAGGGCTCGCTGCAAAAAACCAAGAATAATGCCTACAGTGCACCGCGTGAGGTGCACTGACAGCACTACTCCCCTACGTTGAACAAGACGCCGTGTACTGAAAACACTGCAAAAAAAAAAAGCAAAAATACGGGTGTCATTTCTAGGAAGAAGAGGAGTCTCAGTGTCTCTTGCATAGTTATACATAATTATCCCTAAATTCACTGAATAGAATGAATTATGAAACACTGTATGCGTATGATCATCATGCACAGTAGGCTGCCAGTTTTAAAAAATCACCAAGATTTTAAAATACTCAGATAGTTATCAGGACGGTACGTGCTACCTAATATAGGTCTCTCTCTCTCTCTCTCTCTCTCTCTCTCTCCTCTCTCTCTCTCTCTCTCTCTCTCTCTCTCTCTCTCATATATTAAGTTTACGTGACTGTACGATGTTTTCAACGGGCTATCGTATAAGTCAAAGCTTCGAATATTTCACTTTCACTAATCCCTTTTTTTCGATGATTATAAATGATGATGAATTCGATGATTTAATAGGAGACTGAGATGACTTTGAATAGCTCATTACTTAT
This sequence comes from Macrobrachium rosenbergii, assembly GCA_039081455.1. Lineage (NCBI taxonomy): Eukaryota > Metazoa > Arthropoda > Malacostraca > Decapoda > Palaemonidae > Macrobrachium > Macrobrachium rosenbergii. The sequence continues at coordinate 18,376 of JANJGK010008302.1, forward strand.
TATTTCAAAATCTTCAATATTTTCGAAAGCATTCATTTCAAGGTCACTTCATCATTTCAATTCGTCATAGTTTAGTAAGTTCCAAGATAATTCAAGAAACAGTTCAGATAAATGGTGACTGGGACTAACTCTTGAGTAATCTACCAAGAATCCAGATTTTGGATATTTCACGTTTTTAAACCCCGATACTCCCGGGTCAACTCTAATTCCAATGCCACCTGGAAACTCCCATATAAATAAATACTAATTTTATACCAGCCCTTTAACTGAATTTCAAATCATATCCTAACCTTGAATATCGTTCCACAGGTGGAATAGACACTTACAGGCTGCTCGTATAAGCAAGAGCCTGTGCTGGTATAAGGGTCGGTTTAATGTAACTACAGTAGCAAAATGGTACCCGGAAACGACAATGATTATCAAATGCCTATGATTACTCCACTGACCCTCTGCTGGAAACCTCCCTCACCTCACAAGGTCCAGGTGCCCGAATCTATCCGTCCGGTTTTCTCCTGCAGAAGGCCCAAAAGAAGCAGCACCTTTAGCCCTCAGAAAAGTTCCTCTGAAGGGCCAACACCAAACTCCTTCCTTTGGGTATATGACAAACCGTTCGGGTGACCAAAAAACTCTTAAAAAAAAAAACAATAATCTTGACTTGTGGCACAATATCCTGCGGACGAGGAGAAACGCGTTAGACTGATCTAAGTCTATTCGACAGTCTGAAAAGTAAAACTGAAAACCTCCAGAACAACTTTCAGCCAATCACGAGAGCCCATGCATCATCAACCCCCTTCACAAGCAGAGAGGGTTGAAAACCGACTCCTGATTGGCTGAGAGGACAAACAAACGAATCTGGAAATGCGCCGACATTTTTCAAGATGGTGATAAGGTGCTCTAAAGGTTTTATTAACTGTCTTACGATTTAAGTAATGTTTGAGCTCTAATGAATTTTTGTGATTCATATTTATACCGAAAGACATATATATTGTTCATATTTTCATTATATGAACATTCATGTGCCAAACATTCTAACGGTCAAAAAGGCTCTCTCTCTCTCTCTCTCTCTCTCTTATACAATTCATTAAAAAAAAATGTATTTAATGGATTAGCCTATATGTATACAGCTTATTGGGCATGGCACATCAGAAGGTGGTGGTGCATTTGTTGCGAGAATTCATAGGGGCCCTATTTAGCATTCCCTGCAATATGTCAGGACCTGATTGATTGAACGATTGTCGTAAGACTTATCTTCGTCTACCCTTTGGTTTTCTTTCCATTTATGTGTTATTAGTGACTCTGGAAGCTCAGAGCTATATCCTTTTTTTAGAATTGTTCAGTGATTGTAATAATAATAATGGCCTGTTTTACAACCATTTCTACGGAGGTCAGGCTGCAGTCAGATTTGCTACTTCACTGATGGCTATCAGTTTTACCAACTGCTCAACATATAATATAGAGGAACTAAAATAATACCCTAACTTTACAGACCGACAAGTACGAATGTTATTACTTAGCCTTATAGAAAGAAACCTACGTGCCTTATAAACATGACAGTTGAGGGCAAACTCGATACAGAATATTTAGTTTGTAAAATGGGAAGCAGTGTTAGCAATATTCCTTGGAGCTCCGAAATCGTCTCAATATTGTCAAAATAGTCTCAATATAAATAAAGTTACCCCAAAAAGTGGTCCTCAGACGCCACTATATACAAGATAGCCCCAAAAATAACACATCATTCACAAATTTGAGGTTGGTGTTTATTAAAATGAAGATGTCTGAGCAACATTGTTTTGAAATGTCCAACCAGAGTAAAAATGGAAAAACTAGATGTATATACCACGTAACTGATGAGGCTAGCAATCTTCAAAAGGTTCTCTGTTTACACCCAATGCTGTGGACAATGAATAAAGAGGAATAAATAAATTGGGAACAAATAAATGGGTAATAAAAAAATGAGTTTGCAAACTCGGGAGGCACCAAAGACGTGGCTGGCCCATATATGGACGAAAACGGAAGCGAGAATAAAAAGGACAATGAAAAAAATCCAACAGCTTCTTCATGGATGACTCATGAATTGTCGTGGAAGCAGCCTCCTCAGAACCGGAGAGAGAGAGAGAGAGAGAGAGAGAGAGAGAGAGAGAGAGAGAGAGGAGAGAGAGAAATCAATGCACTGGAGCTTTCACGTACAAACTGATAAAAAAAGCATTTAATTACATACTTGATCCTTGACTGAATACGTAGCTCAGTTAAAATAGGCAGTTTTTACCCGAATAGTGACCCAGTGCACCTCAAGCATTTAATTACATTTAATTACATCAGACCACGATGAAGAGGCGATGGATTAGCTTAACCTTGTATTCCTATATCAAAGTACTTTCAGTACAATCTTTCGTAGTCAGGGAAGGTCATAAATACGACGAAATGCAGCAGACCAAACAAAATCAATTTTTAACCCCCTTGACCTGGGTCACCTGCTCTAACTGAACGGCCATACGAACCACGAACATTATATTTGGCACTCACACTCAGATAGGAAATTGTCCTCTCCTTAAGGGGACTGGCTTCCCCTTCAAATCACATCAGATACAATCGTAACGAACAACAGATATGTCATTGAACTGCCACCTACGGAAAAGACAGCAGATAATATAGGTTAAAACCATGACAGTCATTCTTCTGTAAATACTTGAACAGAACCTTGAAATAAATCTGATGACAAATATCGCGCAATCGTTCACTGTCGCTGAGAGAGAGAGAGAGAGAGAGAGAGAGAGAGAGAGAGAGAGATGAGAGAGAGAGACGAGGAGAGAGAGAGAGAGAGAGAGAGAGAGAGAAACTATAATAAAGAGCTACATTTTCCAGTTTCGAAGCTGGTTGTAAATTGGGAACAACCTTTCTGTGGAGTGCCGTAGTCTGATCCCCTTATACCTCGCTTACTGTATTTGTAACCCCAGATTAATAAACATGTTGATGTTATATATTCTTCTATAACAACGGTCCCTACCCTCAGCAGGCATAAACTCAACACCAGATTTACAGTTATCACAGCGTGCTATAAGGATACTTAAACCATTAATTTACATATACATATTATCGTCAGCAACTGACCTTCCTATTTAATCATCCATAGCAAAATTCCATAATATTTTTTCCCTGGCGAACCTTTAACTGCAATAATAATCGCAAAATATACCTCCATGCTCATTACCAAACTACCAAGAAATATAGGGAGTTCTTTCTTAACAAAATCAGCTACAATAGGAACTTCAAATCATAGCCGAGATATGAGATTTTGTCGATTAAATCACATCGTCCCAGACGGAGGAGGACTGCTTATTCGATTGATCTTCGAAGGCTAAAACCTAAAGGCAAGGGTGCAATGAATCATTCCAACAAATACCTTGCACTACCTGGACGCAGACTCGCTTGTAGTTGAGTTTAAAATTCCATTCACATTTAAGTCTTAGAATAATCCCTTTAAATAACTGATATCAATACAATAGCATTCTTACTAAATACTATAGGTACGAAGTCACAGAACACACTACAGTTTTGGAGTCAATCATGATATTGCAACATTTAATTTCGATAACTAATATTGCCGCTAACGAAAAAGCTCTCGTTTTCCCCACATTCTCTCAGGCCTACATGAACTACAAGCTGATGTAATGATGCCAAAAACACCGTAATTTACATATATGCCTTCAGCACAAGCAGCGGACATCCAAGGCAAAGATAACACAAAATAAAAGTGACATTCATCTTCATTTGTCACGAGTGCCCTTAATCATTACCCAGGAACACTTACTATGTAAATAATACCAAAGAAGTAGGAATTTTCTAAAGCTCAAATGACTTCCTTCCTTCATCAGCACTCAAACTCGAGCGGGAGAGTTCACTCACTCGCCTCGAGCGCCACTGCACTGGGCCAGAACCAGGCACTTCCGGTTACCTGTCAAGTCACTATGTCAATTCGACGTTGAACTCTGTTGGCAGGTGGACTTATGGTAATTAAGAGCCAGACATTTCTCAATATATGGACGAACCAAATGAACCTGAAACGCCTACATGAACAAATGTTGTCTCAAACCCATGTTTGAAACTTTGACAAAATCGACAACCCTC